>LPNX010923610.1:735791-852669 GCA_001517045.1 Pseudotsuga menziesii
AATTTTTCTCTTGTTTTCAGTAATGGCAGCATGTCATCCTTGAACATAGCACTTTTTGCCTTCCGATATCCATGTTTCAATATACACTTGTGTTCATCTATTACTTTGAGTTTTGACTCCTCCTCTTGTCCATTGTACCTGGGGAATCTGTTCATGTCTCCTACCTGACAGATAAGTCTAGTTGTTCTATCTATCCGTTGTATGCTGCCTTGGGTCATCTATGTGTCGTGTTCACTGTTCAAGGATTATACCTAGTGTCTGATCTATCACCTGATCCTATTACTATTATATCTGTTATCCATTTACTTGTGTCTACCTTCTTTTTCCCGGTTCCTAGTCACTCTTGTGATCCGTTGGAGGATCTATTGCCTTCCCTATCACAGTATGGTTCCATTTCAATACCTCCTGATGACGATGACCTAGAGCTTTGATGATGGTACCTCGGGATTCACTTTCATCATTTGTGAACTCCTTTGCTTCAGTTGTCAATTATCATCTATTGGTTGACAAACTGTTGAATCCTTTCCATGTTCGACTTCAGCTTACCCTTATTCACATGGCTTGGATTGTACTGGTTCTTTGGGATCTTTTATGAAGACCTTAGTTCTCCACTCATGAACTAAGTTGCGCAAGACTATGTTCCATTTCTATATCCAGCTTCCAGATCTTTGAAGACTCATCATTATTGTATTGTGGCTTTGATCCACCTTTGTAAATACGTGGTTTTTACCCGTATCATATGATGTACTCAAATATTGTAAAGGAGCTAGTGTTCCAGTAAATTGAACATAGCATCCTCAGATATAATTTTGTTTATGACATTACTATGTATTTGTTTCAGGTACTCCTTCTGCTCCACTGGATTTCTGAGTTTCTCCTATGTTAACTATTATAATGTATTTCAGCCATCGTTCCCCTCTGACCTCACACATTAGGGGGCATCTGTTATACACCTGATTGGCACCTCTCCGTCCGAGTGCTGACATCCCTCATGTCGGCACACAAAAGGACACTTATGGATTAAGGTTTGCCTAGTTTCATTATACCTTGGTTGATGATGAAATACATTGCCTATATGCCCAGCTGATTACTTTTGGCATTTTGAGATTTTGAGTAGCATTCGTGACTATATCTATTGGCATCTCATGCATCATATGCGAGTATCATGTTCAGCAAGTCGCGCATACATGTATATGCGGCTTGCACTTATATAGAGTCGCGTATCATACGCGGGTTTCTCTACTACAGACCCACGTATGGTTTCCTCAAAATTAATATTTAAAAACATGAGTTAATGGGAGATTAGTTTACTTATTTACCATAATCCCATTAACTACTATAACCTCCCTAACCTTTGAGAATTGCCTCATTTCATCCATATAAATAGAGGCCTTGGGGAGGGGGTTTAATATATATCCTTGGAGAGCAAGTTATGCTGGTGGATTGTCTACAGAAATCTTTGGAGCAGAGAAACTCAGAGTCCTTTGGTGATAGAGGAGTCCTTGTTCATACATTGGGTTGTAACCTAAACTCTCTTCTATTATTGTTAATAAAGATATTACTTCTTCCATATGTGTTTCATATCTTGTGGATTGGTAAATGTTTACATTTCAATATGATATATGATTTGCCTAACCTGCATCTATATATATGAATTGCTTTGTATCTGGAAGAGTGTTTATTAACATGTGAAGGAGGAACTATCCTGGAGACTTTGGAAGTGGATCAGAGAGGGAGAAGATAGCAAGGATCAACCTTCATTTAATACAAGTAAGTTCTTGCTACTTTCCTATTTCCTATTCTATGCTTTTAAAGTCAAATTTTCTGCAAGTGTTAGAGTATGTTGGTAACCCCCAGACCTAGGTTATTAGGTGAATTATCCTGTACAACAAGGTTCTATCCAATTTTGTCCAGATGTCCTTTGGGTATTCAGCAGAAATAATAAGGTAGCGCAAGCTTGGTGAAACGGCTAGACATATTGTTCCAAAATATCTATCACCGTCATGTAGCTAGTCATTCTCATCTTCATAAGACTCTTTACCAAGTCCAATAGATACATCATAGAGACCTTGTCCCTTTAGAGATGAAATCATCTTCATTTTCCATTCTAAATATCTTGTGGATGGAGTAAGAAGAGGAACTGATAATTTTGAATCCATATGAAGTTGTACCTACAATTACACAAAACAACCAAAGTAAGATCAAACAACCTGCATTTTTGGATTTTGCATCACACATGGATTAGGAAATCAATCAAGCTTGATCAACAATGCTAGTTTGTCTAGGAATTATGTGGTAAACTCTCCACTTTTGGTGCAGTGTTGGAATGATTTTGAGCAATTTTGATCAAATTTCTTCATAGATACAGGAAGAAATCTGTAGAAGAATCTCCTTTTCCTACCATGTATCTGATACCATGTAAAATTGGAGTCACAACAATATAAGAAACAAGACATAAACTTACAATAGATTTCACAAATCAATTTTACTCAGAAATGACATGAAACAGTGAAATTAGGAGTTACAGTTGTATATTTTCTTATCATTAATAGAAGTAGTGATACAATGTCATAAAATGGTATAAAGAGCCATGCAATTTGAATCCCAGAGAGGTCATTTGAATTGATTACATGAGAGTGGCTTACTTTTCAGTTAAACACCACTCAGTAGATCAGTTAACCACTTAACTCAACCTTAATTGACTCTAACTAAATCGGAGGAAGTTTAGACTAAGTCTGACTAAATAGAACTCAACTGCATGCCAAAAAGTAGGTGAGGGAACCAATATGACTTCAGTTAGGTGAGATGAACTAAACTGTACTAAACTGAGTCACCAAAAGTAGGTGGAGGTGCCTTTAATCACTCCAATTAATTGAAATTAACCAAAAATAGGTTAATTGATGATGAAGGCACCTTTGCAACTCTAGTTTAACTAAAAGGTAGGTGAAATAACCTTTAGTTAATTGAATGGGGTGCTTATTTCATGCAAATCAACCCATATTTGCTCCTATATTGAAGGAGGAGGCTCAATTAGTCTCCCCGATTGAAGGAGAAGACTTAGTTAGGTTCCCTGGTTGAAGGGGGATGATCTAGTTGATGATGCAGTCACATATTTGAGTCAAGAAATTAAAATAAGTTGTAAATTAGGCCAAATAATCCAAATAATGATGTTTGGTTGGATAATGACTCCAACAAAATAAAACTAGGAGGAAATCTTGTAAGCTTAATAGCTAGCTCTTATTTAGAGAGGGATACAAGATTGGATGCGCTCTGATAGGAAGAACATATAGCTCATAAACTCTATTGAACTTGAAAAATATTGCAATCTAATACCATGTATAAATAGATCCTTGATGCAAATAATAATCATAGGAGGTAGATCTTCCTACAGATAATAATTCTCACAAGTATGCACAAGGAAAATCAAGAGAGTAATAGAGAGACTGGATCACATGAAGAAGTGAAGAATGAATAATTGATTGATGATAAATAATGAGTTGGTTGAATATTACAATAGTAATACATTATTATAAAATAAAATTGAGTTGGTGGAAGACAACTCATGCTAGCTCATAAATCAGGCTTACTAAATATGATAAACCCCATAGGTGGCTAAATCACTTTCTAACTCTTTCAAGGACCTCACGAAATATCTAAAGCATGAGTGAGTTTTCAAGAGTGATGGAAAAAAATGTTAATCATGGAATCTGGAGAGAATATCATGGAGGATGGGTTGGAAACAAAAGAAAGTAGTTTCCTAGTTTAGTAGCTTTACCTTATCCACTGAAAAGTTGGAATAAATCATAATAAAGACATAATCAGCAAGAAGGCACAGTTACTAATTCTGGCAGTTAATAAAGTGGGTAGGATCAAACCATAATAAGGATAAAGGTGCTTCTATGGTATATATGGAAATTGTTGACCAAATGGTGCAAATGGGTGCCAATAATTTAGGCTACTAGATAGAAATTTAATAAAAAATGATTAAATATTTTAACCTGAGTATGAAGTGGGTTTATAATATCCTAACAAATAAATGGTTATCGCTTCTCTCAACTCAAATCTCTTCCTACTCTATTGGCAATGGTTTATTTATCTTTCAATTTGAAAAATAAACATATCACGATATTATCTTTAGGAATGGTCCCTACTTTATGGGGCCAAGGGGTTTATATCTAAATAAATAGTCCCCAAATCTTGATCTCTCATTGGATATCTTCTTGGTTGTCCCACTTTGGTTCAAACTATCTCCTTTTCCCCATGAGTGGAATGACGAGTCCATGAAAGTAGTGGGTAATTCTCTAGGAAAGTGTATTCATATAGTGAAGCCAAAAGACCAATTCTTGAGTGCCTATATTTGTGTGGAGATGGATCTAGAAGCAATCCTTCCAAAGGAAATCAAGATAATTATGGAAAATTGGTCCCATTTTTAGTAGTTGGATTATGACCAACTTCCCTTCAAATTCCAAATATTCCATGAGTATGGAAAATTTGTTAAATAGTATAAACTAACACTAAACGATTCTTCAGAATCAGGCCCTCCAAATCCAAGGACATAGGTTAAAAAGGTCCAAACCCTAGGCCACACCCAAAAGATAAGCCCAGATCGAAAGTGGGTAGATTAATTCAAAGGAATACTCATAATAAATCGTAGGTGAAGGAAATCCAATCCCTTTGAAACCCTAATCCAGGTGGAGGAGGACCATATCAAAGAAGTAATAGACAATAAAAAAATAAGGAATAAATTCAAAATATCGAGAGCATCAAGGTGCGGGAAGAGAATTGACCCACAAACCGGCCATCCTTGGAATATGGACAACTACAGTCTATCCAAGAATTTTATTTTGAGGAATAGGTCTCCTCATAAGGAACGCAAGTATAGGAATAGCTGGGTCTCGAAAGGATTGCAACGAAAGGTCGATGCATGAATAAGGAGATAAGAGAAGAGGAAGAATCCAAGGAAAAAAACATAGGTATCCAACTCACCATCAAGAAATCAACATGTAGAATTGGAAAAGGAAAATGAGGAGGAAAACTAAGATACAACAAGGCACCTAAAAGGGGCTCTCATCCTTTGCTTTAGTCAAATCATGAATATCGTCTCCTGGAATTATAAGGGGAAAGAAGTCAGGGAAAGCGGGAAGCACTAAAAAATAAGGTAAAAATAGAGAATCCTAACATCCTTCTTATCCGAGAGAAAACTCAAGGAAAAGGAACTCTCAAGAAAGGGAAGAAAGTGTGGAAATAAAGCATAAGGATAGCAATAAGCTCGAGAGGAGATTCTTGAGAAATCATGACTCTCTGGAACGAAATGAAGTATAAAATTAAAATTCAAGCTACAAACCGGTTATGGATTCTCATGGATCTCAATTATCAAGAAATAGTTGTTCAGGTATGTATTCTCAACATCTAAACCCTAGTTATATATTCAAAAAAACAATATTGTTGGCATTGTATCAAATCTCTATTGGAAATCATTCATAGTCAAAACCTCATCTTGGCTAGGGATTGAAATATAACCCTAGAAAGAGAATAATAAAGGGGAGGATCTATTGTTAAAGATATCTTTCAAGAACAAGTGGAGGACCTCATCCATTAATGGGAGCTAGTGGATATCAAGCCTGGTAGATGAAAATATACTTAGACAATCAAAAGGGTGGGGCCTAACCACATAAAAACTCACTTTGATCACTCGGTATTCCAATATTGACTCCTTCTAATAGATATCCTTATATCCTCATCCATTATCCCCTTTTGTGTCTCAGATCAAAATCCTATTTCCTTATCTTTATACAAAGGAAAAAATATAAGTCCAATATCTTTTAGATTCAACATGATCTAGGCTTCCATAGCATGATTTTATGAAATGGTACAATCAACGTGGGATCCTCCTGTGGTTGGGTCTCCCTCCTATGTATAGGAAGAAAAAATTTGAAGGACCAAAAAATCCGTTAAGGAATAAGATAAGAAAAATGTTAGGGCCCCAAACCAAGAAATATTAATGAAGCTACAAAATCTTGCTCAACACCAAGAGAAAATGGAAAGCAGACAAGTCACATAAAAGGGTCTAATTACTTAGGAAAGACTATAGGAAGAGCTAAGAAAATATTGTAGAGAGGAATATGATCACTATAGATTTAATTCTATAATCATTAGGCTACGAGGAGGAAAATGGAACACAACCTATTTCCATAAACAATCTCAAGTAAGAAAACAAAAGAACATAGTAGTGGAGATCAAAAATGTAGATGGAGAGTTGGTCTAGGATTTTTCTAGAATCAAGAAATAATCCTTCCTTCATTTCATAAATTTGTATTCAGAGGAAGAAAGTATGCCCTCCACTATTTCACAAGACCTCCTTTCCCACATCCACCATTTGGTCACCTGGGACAACAACTCAAAGTTGTCCAAAAGGATCTCAAAGCAATAAATCATCCAAGCTAAATGGGATTTTGAACTAGATAAATCCCCTGGTCCAGATGAGTTCTCCTTTCATTTATTCAGAGTATGTTGTCCCATCATCAAAATTGACCTATGCAAGAATCTAAGTCATTTCGAAGAAAAACTAAAGCTTGGATAAGGAGAAAACTCTTAGTTCCTTTCTCTTATCCCAAAAGAGTCATCTCCCTTCTCCTTTTCCAAATCCAAACCCATATCCCTTTGCAACTCATCGTACAAAATAGTTACCAAAATTCTTGCACACAAGATGAAAAACATCATCCCCGTAATCATCTCTGAAAATGAGGGTGGTTTTGTTAAGAAGAGATGGATAGTTGATAACATTATCCTTGTTCAAGAATCCATCCACTCGAGCAAGAAAAGGAAAGGGAAGGGAATGATAATGAAGATTGACGTAAAAAATATCCTTCAACGGGGTGAACCATGATTTCCTCTTCAAGGTAATGCATCGCTTTGGTTTTGACCCCAAATTCATATATTGGATTAAATATTGCACCAGAATTCCATCGGTGGATCCCCTAATTAATATAAAGCCAATTGAATTCTTCACTCTAAGTCATGGGCTCAGGAAAGGATTCCCTATATCCCCATTCCTATATATAATGCTTGCATGTTTTTTAAGAAGTAAACTAGAGGAGCGAAGACTTCTAAATATCTTAGGTATCAATATTGTCCCTGGAGTCAAGGAAATCAACCATACACAATTTTCATATGATACTATCATGTCAAGAGTTGCCTCTCTCACTATGGTGCAAAGATTTGATTCCATCCTATCCTCATTCTGTGATGCTTCAGGAGGTAAAATCAATAAGATGGAAAGAAGAATATTCACATAGAACGTACCAAATGATATTGTTATGGCCATATTAAGGAAGCTATAAATATCATTATCAATCATGTGGAATAACTTCAAGAATCTAGGGCTCTCTATCTCTTTATCTTCCCTCCCGGGTCAATCCTAGGACTCTTTAATATCTAAAGTCAAAGGAAAAATCCATAATTGGGGCATTATGTGGCTACATCCATCTAAAAAATATTGTATTAATCAAGGTAGTCTTCTTTTCCTTGCCAATTTTCCATAGTGTTGTTTTGTTAATGCCAAAGGCAGTTTTTAACCAACTAAATAAGATCTTATCAAAATGTCTTTAGAGAGGGAGGAAGAAATTACATCTTGTGATTTACAATATAGTTAAGAATTCAATAAGCACATGTGGGATTTATATCTATGATATGTATTTGATAATTTGGCTCTTGGTGCTAAAATTTTATGGAGCAATATAAACAATAGAAAATGTTGGGTTCAAAAGGCATTGAGGAAACAATATTTGAAAGTGATCGGTCTCTACTACCTCGATCGTCATCCAAAGGAGGATCCTTGCTCACACATCTGGAATCTAGACAAGATGTCATGGGATTTCTTCTCAATAGGCATTGAGGAAAAAATATTTGAAAGGGAATGGTCTTCGTTGCCTTGATCATCAAGAAAAAGAGGATCCTTGCTCACACATTTGGAATATATGCAAAACCACATGGGATTTATTCTCTAAATACTTTTATTGAGTTCCAAGAAATAGGAAGCACGTACAAAGTTGGAACAATAAGATTCTCAATCATGCCCCCATCATTTCCTATCAAGAATTGGCTCCTCTAAAAGCTCGATTTCACTCCCATGGGTTCAAACAATTGAAAGACATATGCAAATGGGACAAGGAGTTAGGTAATTGGGTAGGCTGGTTAGATCTTAACTTACCCTATAATTTGAAATAAAAATATTGGAATCTCAAATAGTTATTGTCTGGTCTACCCCCATGATCACAAGGGGATAGGATATTCAAGGGTGGGAGATTAAAGGTCATTATTCAGTATCCCAAGGGTACATGGCTCTCATGGCTAATGCAAGGATCCAAAACCTTTAACCCATCTAGAATGTTAGGAAATATTTGGAAATCCCTAGGTCCTCTTAAATTTAGTTTCTTTTGTTGGATGATATCCCATGGGAAAATTCTCACAGGTGAAAATTTTAAGAAGTGGGGAATTAAGGGTCCCTCTTGGTGCACCCTTTATAAGAATGATGAAGAAACAATGGAACATATTACTCTAAATTTTAATTACTTTCAAGAGGTCTAAAGTGTTGTCCTGGGGAATCTAGGGCCAAGGGATGTCCTCCCTATTCCTTAAAGGGATTTTTCCTTTCTTAGTCATTATTTATTCACAAGAAATATCACTTCAATCCCTTCTATAGACAAGCATGGTTGACTCTTCCTAAAATTATCTTCTTGAAACTTTGGATTTCTAGGAACAAACTTCCCTTTCAAAACCTCTTTATCCCCTTGAGCAAGATAGTTTTATGGGCCAAAAACTTGTTGATCAAAATTATTTTGTCTCATCCATCCCCCTTGGACGCCAATATTCCCAAGGAGGAAGAAAAATGGTTGGTGTTATCCCTCGAATAGGAACTTCTTCGTCTGAGTGACAATACTAAGTTTTTTGTCACACAAGGGACAAATGGATTGAAGAGCCATTTTGCTATAGATGATAATGGTCCTAATCACTCACTGTTTACTCCAACTTTGTCTCTTTTAGTTTTGTGGAAGGAATACACATGTGTGGAAATCTAGCAACTTGTGTCCACATGCTAGTTGACTGTATTCAACTATCATTTTTCCCTAAAATGTTGTACACATGGGTTGTCTAAAGGAAACATATGCGTCACACATAGGTTCCCTTTGTACCACTAGTGTGTACCTCCGAAATTAATTAAAATTAAAAAATAGATTAATTAGAAGGTAGTTGAGTTCATTTTTTCAACCTCCCCACCTTCCCCAATTTCTTTGACCTCGCAGTTGCTATCCTATTTTTTGACACAAAAGAATGAGAGAGGATAGGAGCAAGAAAGAAGAAAATTAACCTTAGATTATGTTGGAGAATTTTAGTTAGAAAAGAGGAGCAAGGAGACTCATGTCATGGTTTCAATGATTCAATGTCAGACTGAGGTATAATTGTACTTGTTTCAAGTTACTTGATTAATAAAGAGATATTCCCTTTACACTAAGTTGTGTACACTATTTTATCTTTAAAAAATCATGTTCAAAGATTCTAATTTCAATGCTAAGTTTCAGTCTCTTTCTTATACATGTTTCAAATATATGATAGTCAAAATTGTTTGAGGAGGGTATATTTTCTTGCAGGTCTAGGAGCAGCAAATTGGATATTGGTTTGAAAGAAAACACAAGCTAGGACCGACCTCAATAAATCAAGTATATAATATCTATCATTCAAACCCTTTTTTCTTTCTCTTATAGAATTTATGTTTGGTTTGAGTCTAGTTTGTAGTTATTTCAGTCTGATTATAATCTAGTATGTTGGCGACCTCCACAACCCCAATCATAGGAATAATTCTTAACAACAGCGATGGTGACTCCATTGGGGAGTGGATAGTTGCTTTGAGGTGTTCTTGGGGGATTTATTCCATTCATTTATGTTTTTGAGTTCTTGATCGAATTTGCAGAAATTATTTGTTTTTTAGTCCAACCCAGACCTCTTATTTTTTTCGATTTGTTTATTTCTTTTTCAAGATTTTATGACAGACACACTAGTGTAGGATATGTGCACCAGAATTTACCCTAAAAAAATCTGAGTTGTCATATATGTATTTGTGTGTGATATGGGGGTTGTTCAACACACAGTTGATTGTATTCATGTAACAACTGTTTGCAAGCTAGGGTTTTAGTTTCCTTAGTTTGTCTTATTTTGTATTTGAAACTCATCTTTGAGTCTTGTTGGTGCACTAACAGTGACTTGGTATCTATTTATTATGGTCTGCGAGTTATTTTTAAGTCATCCTTTATGTAAGAGTTTTGTGAAGAAGACCTTGTACCCAATCTTTGCACATGGTCTATATTTGGCTTGAATGTTGTGTGGATCATCACTTGTGAACACCTATTGATTTTTGCTCAAGTTTTTATCTTGTTGCAATCTTGTTTATCCAACCTTCTTGTTCCAAGGTGATTAACTGTCTTTTTCACAATGTTCTTTTCCAAGTGAGTTGTTGTCAGGATTTTTGGGTAGTCTAGGGTTTGCTCTTATATAGTTGGTACATAGTCTAAATTACTTAGGATTTTACATTTGAATTACAAAGCATTTATAATTCATTATCTTCTTCCATCAGTAGAGGAAATTTGGGGTTTAAAATGGGCCTTATAAAAAAATGTGCCAACAATCAATTTTGTGAGTTGGAATTCAAGAACCAATAGAATTTCAATAAAATGAGTCAACCATAACGGTTGAACTGACATATTTGTCATAAAAGAAAACTACTTTTTTGTTCGTATTTTTTACATATCTCCCCGTGTTTTTACTCAAATTTCAAGCGGGAGAGATCATTGGGTGCGGAATTCCGCATCCAACGAGTACCCACATTGCATAATTTTGACGGACCCCGATACCCCAAAAATAAGAAATACCTGAAAAAATGTGATGATGATGTCATCATCACATTTTTTCAGGTATTTCTTATTTTTGGGATAGCAGGGCTTATCAAAAGTATGCAGTGTGGGTACAGTTGGATGCGTAATTAAATTCCGCATCCAACGAGCTCTCCCTCTCAGAATTTGACTAAAAACACAGGGAGATATGTCAAAAATACGAACAAAAAAAGTAGGTTTTTTCATTCTTCCTCCAAAATTAATAACTATTATTTTATTATTTTAAATATTATTTTATTATTTTCCTTAGGAGGCCCATTTTAGACCTCAAATTTCCGCTAATGTTTAAAGAAAATTAAAACAAACAAAAAAATCAAGTCTTGTTGTTATTATGCATTCTAGGCTAGTTGTATTAGTTTTAGGTGCACTTGCATGTTTTAAAACTTTAAAAAGGAAAAGAAACATTTTTCATTTTCAGAATCACATAGTCGTTTTTTTACATATTTCAAAAAGGAAAGATAAAATGAAAACATTATTTATTGAATTTTATTGCACTTTCAATATATTTTCACTTTCTTCTTGAGTCCAAACACATCATTAGTTTCACGACCAACTTCTATTTGAGTAAACGAGAGCCTTGAAGCAAGAACGTAATAGTTAAAATATATTAGAAATATTTCTTTTTAGGGACGACATCTACTAGTCTAGCCTATAGTGTTTTGGACTAGGGCTTACCTTTAAACACAAAACATAGTGGTCACTTTTCAAGGAAACCCAATATTGAAAAAGATGAACTAGAAATATCCTCTCACACAGCATTTAAGAACTAGGTCATGCGAGATTGAGTTGTAGATATAGTCATCCAATACTCAATTGACCATACACCAAAGTTGCGTGCATTCATGGATTCATTCAATAACACCCTTGGCCCTGTGTGGTGTTGGTGTTTCTTTAATTTTCAGGAATAGCTACCCTTCCCATGTGCATCAATTGGACTAACGACTATTCCACCATACCCTTTTTGTGATTTTGGTAGCCATAGTATCTTGACCTCTAGGGCTCTACATAGGTGACAATAGAAGGTTATTTCCACTGTACCTAGGGAAAATGTGGGAGGAAACACTATACAGCTCTTTGGAAAATTGGATGCTGATTCAAACGTTTTCCCTAAATTGATTGTATTATGGACCCCATGTAATTTCTTTTCTCCCTTCACCGGTTACTCCTGGGTCCTCAAAATCCCAGGCTTCCCTTTGGAATTTATATTTGTTTGATTGGCTTGGATATTTAAGAACTTTTCTAGTGGTGTTTTGTTTGGGTTGCTTGTGATTTATTTGGCCTTAGGTTTGTGTAATTTGATTTATTAGGTATGGAGGATCAGCCTCTCCGTAGGTCATGAAGGTTGCAAAACCTTCCCCCACTTACAGTGTATCCCCCGTCGCCACGTG
This sequence comes from Pseudotsuga menziesii, assembly GCA_001517045.1. Lineage (NCBI taxonomy): Eukaryota > Viridiplantae > Streptophyta > Pinopsida > Pinales > Pinaceae > Pseudotsuga > Pseudotsuga menziesii. Next base: position 748,123 of record LPNX010923610.1, read on the forward strand.
GCGACGTGTTAACACAAGAAATTCTTTTGAACCAACAGGAAGAAGTGAAATTCCATGGGAACCTAAACTTATGAAATATACTGCACATACTCCTCATACAGTAGAGGTTGAAGATCTACAAGATGAAGGTTTTGCAAGAAATTTTAACCCACCCTTAACCTATTTTGAGGATTCAGTTCCTGTGCAAGTATTTCCTTTTGGTCAACCCGAGATTAATGCATATACGATTACTTTTTCTTTTGTTATAGATAACATGGGGGAAGGATTGGGAGACCTTTATACTCCCATAATAACTATTCCATAGGATTATCCCCTCCTCGTGTTAGTATACCAGTATCTAATACTCATTTTGTTCCTGCGCTAGTAGTGTCTTTAAACTTTAGTTCAGCAACCTCAAGCTCACCTAGTAATTGAGTGATTAATCCTTATGTATATGTAAGTCATACTATTGTATCTTCTACAATATGTGTTACTGGCATACCTAGCGTACCATTTACATCCTTCCCTTTGTTTCAAAACTTTCAAAACAATCCTACTAGTTCCACTCCTTTTTTCTAGGGGTTTCCTTGGTATAGAGTAAATACTCCTCCTTCTTCGCCCTTTGTAGGCTCTTTTCCTACATACTCGGGTGCACCCTTTACAAGCCAAAATACCTCCATGGGATTTATTATTCAAATCGTTGTTCAAACTTCGATTGTACCGGCTGGGAGTTCTTCTTTTTCACTATTCGGTGGAAGTAACACTACTCTTGTATCTACAATACCTATTTTAGTTGGAAGTGGTAGTCTCAAGTCCAATATAGTGCACCACAGGGAAGAAACCCTTTAGCATTTAGGTGGAATCATTTTCAAACCATTTTCACTTCACATTCGATGGCTAGGGGAAACCCCAACCAACCTTACTGGAATTTTCGTTCAACAAATCCTTCCTACAAAACTCTCCAAATCCAATCTTTGGATAGGCCTCATTTTCCCTTTTCTAAAAACTTTAAAATTTCCATATTTATCAAAATTAACAAACAATCTTGTGCATCCCAATCCAACTTGGCCACCTATTCCAGTCAAACTACCTTCAAATATCCCTAAGTTTGAAGTAAAAAATAGTGAATATCCAGGATACCATGTCACAACTTTTCATCTTTGATGCTCTTCTAACTTGTTGAACGATGATTCCATTCAGTTAAGACTTCTTTTACGAACCCTAACCATCCTGGTGGCTAAATGGTACATCGAATTGTCACCTACCACTTATTAGAGTTTTTGTGATTTAGCGATTGTGTTTCTTAATCACTTCTAGCTCCCTGTCTGGTATGATGTCGACACGGATATTTTTTCCACTGTTAGGAAAAATAAATCCACACGTATCTATGATCACATACAGGAGTGGTGGCGATGAAAGAGGTTGATTTAGGATAATATACCTCCTGAATTCTAATTAGAGTAGTTTTTTAAATAATGTTTACCTTACATCTCAAAAGATGTCTCTACTTTAGAAGTAACTATAGAATTAGAAGCCATACTCAGAGCCCAATAGTTTGATTTTATCTATGCTCATTTTGGGATTATGTATGAGATTATACCAGATGCACCAAGATCAAATACTGACCCTGTGAAATTGAAACTTGGACCACATGTCGGTGGCATTGTAGGTTCAATTGAGACACCTACTATAGAGTCTTTCGATAAAAAAAAATACATGAATTATTTGTGAAGCAATTTGTAGTAGAGACAACTAGTGTTTCACACCCTCCCCTTAAGCAACTAATGTAAATACCGTGCAATCTAACCAGAAGGTTACTCAGCAATCCAATGGGAAAAGGAATAAAGGAAAGAAGGGATAAGGTAACTAGAAAAAACATAAGCCTACAAATAATATTGGCAGGGGTAAGAAATAAAAGAAACAAAGGTGAAATTACCTTGCAGGTTTTGTCAATAAGATCACTTGACTTACCAATTCCCCCTTATGGAACAAGCCCAGAATTTGCTTAAACAAAAAACAACCCATTTTCCTCAAGGATCCATTTCCAAAGGGACAAAATGCAACTTTGAGTGGATCTAATACAATTGGGGGCACCCAAGGTGCCTCTTCATCTGATAAAACATATATCAACATGGTTCGTTCCCACACCCTATTACAAACTAGAGAAAAAATTTTGACCCCAAGGTGTCACAAAAAAAGAAGTAGACTCTTGAAACATCGACCCCTCTTTCCATTCAAAATCCAGTCAATATTATTTCCAAGATACTGAAAGGTGTCTTTAAAAGGGAATCCCACAACCATAATCCATGGGGTGCTCCTAACTATTCAATTATGGAAGACTTATACCAAACACCTTGTGTCATGTCCGCCTTAGAAGTGCTGCAATGTTGTCCTTCACAACAGAATGTGCTTCTGGCTTCTATAGGTACTCTTGACTCTACAGGTCTAGTAGATAAGTTTGATATGTGTGATGTCCAACCACTCTTGTTGTTTCGTGTAGCTTTCCAGATCTAAGAAGTTCATGAGACTAAAACCATTGGATGAACAATCATTGATGAAGGAGCATCTACTTGTGTAATGGCCATATCATGTTGGAAATATTTAGGGTCCCTCAATTTGGTTCCATCCACAACCTTACTCACTGCTTTCGAAGGTAGTTATTTCTTTCCTCGTGGTATTCTACCTTATTTTGATATTGAATTGGTAGGGAAAGTAGTATATGTTGAGGTTGAAGTGGTAGACGCTTCATTATATTATAATTTGATTTTTTGTAGGAGTTGGACTTAATATATGTTTGTTATCATATCATCCCTTTCCTGAGTACTTATGTTTTCTCATAAAGGGAATATGGCTACAATTGATCAATTGTCATTTACCCAAAAAATTCATGCAAATGCATCAGAATCAAATATCTCAATGATTGATTAGGTTCATCCAACAAATGAAAGTTTAGGATTATGAATGTATACCTCACTTATGGGCACATTTGATTCCCCGCTCCGGTAAATTACATTGCATCAACTAGTGTGGGAAACATTGCTTTTACATACGGGGATTTTTCTTCAATTTCAAATAAGATAGATCCATGGATTTTACCCACAAAAGTTGAACCGAAAATTCCCTTATCTACAACAGAAGTTGCTTATAAATATATTTATGATGTTTTTGTAAATTCCAGCATGACTCTTCCCGCTCCTGAGGAGTCATATGTAGATTATTTTCTTGCATGGGCCAGGAACTCTACGTATTCTTCTGAATGCTTAGACATGGTTTTTCCTTCGAATTAATCCATTTTGGAAGCTATGATAGGACTCGATAAACTTTGGGAGGATATGCATCATAAGTCCTATTTTCTTCCATACCTAAGTAAGATAGAGAATCAAGAATTCCACCTATGAATTTATGGGGATATCGATCAACATGTAAACCCTTAAGAGAAAGAAGAGATTTTTGTTGAACGGTATACGAAAACAACTCTGAAACTAAGCCAAACAACATTTCCACTAAACTCGATGTCGTGGAGAATATCTACATTGGATCAAATTGTTCATCTAAAGAGATTTCCATTTATACCAACATTTTTAAGGAATTGCGTGACATATTTTCATGATCATATGAGGAGATTCCAAGTATTGACCCATCCATTGTTGAATATGAAATCAAGACATATCCTAACATTAAACCAATTTGACAAAAACTTAGCCTGTTAATCCAAGGAAGGCGGCAACTGTTAAATATGAAGCTGAGAAGCTCCTAAATGCAAGTTTCATCTATCCTATTTCAATGACAAAATGGGTATATAATCTCATTCCAGGTGATAAAAAAGTAAGGGACTATCCGATTCTGTAGTGATTTCAAGGATTTGAATAAAGCATGTCCCAAAGATAACTACCCCATGTAATTCATTGGTCAAATAATAGACGTGTTTGCAGGAAGTGAGATTTTTTCCTTTATTTATGGATTTTCAGGGTATAACCAAATTCAAATTAAGCCTGAAAATCAACACAAGGTTGCTTTTATCTATCCCTCAAGTACCTTTGTATATAGAAAGATGCCATTCGGTTTTAAGAATGGTGGAGCCACCTTCCATCCATCTATGAATTTTTCTTTTCACAATATCAAACACATAGTCGAACCTTATCTAGATGACCTCCCAACACATTCTCACAAGAGAAAGGACCATCCATCCCATTTACGATTAGTGTTTTACCGATGTAGACACTATAAGATTCGTTTAAATCCCCACAAGTGCATCTTTCTTTTGTATTCAAGACGGTTGTTAGGATTTATAGTGTCCAGCAAGGGGATTATGGTCGACCTACTCAAAGTAGAGGTGATTATAAATCTTCCTCCTCCCCATACAATTAGACAACTTCAGAGTTTACAAGGAGAGTCCAATTTTCTCAAAAATTTTATAGTTAACTATGTTAAAATAACTAAATATTTCATGCACATACTCAAACAAGATACCCCATTCTTATGGGATGAAGCTGCATAATAATTGTTTGATTCTCTTAAAAAACAAACTATTATCAACCTCTCTATTGAGCCCGCCGGATTACACTAAATATTTTATGTTATATCTGGTCGCGTCTAATTCTACAATTGGCATAGTGCTATTTCAAGAAGATGATCAACTCTAGGAGCATGTCATCTACTACCTCAGTCAAGACCTCATAGAACCTGAACTTCAATATTCTCATGTTGAAAAATTGGTACTAGAAACTATTATGCTATTCATAGTTTGTGTCACCACATTTTTCTTCGAACAACCACTATAGTCGTGGATGTAAATCCATTTCAGTACGATATAACTTGGCATATAATCAAGGGAAAATTTAAGAAATGTATTCTCATACTCCAAGAGTTTGACCTTGATTTTCAATCAGGTAAGTCTAATAAGTATTTGGTGTTCACGGAGCTTATTTATGGGTTCCCTAGTCACGAGAGTTATAATATAGAAGATGACTCATTCCTAGATGAGCATGTTTTCTTAATTTTCACCTTGGGTCGTTGGTATGGAGAGATATTGGTATATCTCCAAAATTTTAAGTGTCCAGCAACCTCTTCGTGAGAATAACAATGGAAACTATAGATTAATGCTAAAACTACCTCATTATTGGTGACACTCTCTATAGACGAGGAGTAGATTCAATTTTGCATCATTTCCTGACTCATGAAGAGGTTGAATCCGTTCTAAATTATTTCCATAGTAGAGCATGTGGGGTTCATTTGTCTCAGTTGGAAGAAAATCAAAATATTTTGTGTGCTGGTTATTTTTGGCCCACAATATTTAAAGATTGCGTGGATGTTGCGAAGCATTTCCATCCTTGTCAGATTTTCACCAAAAAATTGTGGGCACATCTAGCTCCTCTCTTTCCTATTATCATGGTAGGACCCTTCACTAAGTGGGGGGTATATTTTATGACTTGCAACCCAGTTTCTCCTGGGGGGCATAAACATATATCATTGTCATTCACTATTTTACTAAGTGGGTGGAGGCAATGCCTACTATGAAAGAGAATGGTGAAACTGTAGCCTATTTTGCATTCAATCATATTATCTCTAGGTTTAGTATCCCGAAGAATATTTTCACTAATCATGATAGTCACTTTCAAAATAAAATGATGACCGAATGAACTAATATGCTTGGAATTAAACAAGATCATTCATCTTCATTTTACCTGCAAACAAATGGAAAAATGAAAGTCATTAATAAAAATTTGAAAACCATTCTCCAGTGGACAATCAATAATAGTATATCTAATTGGAATATCATGATTTATCTTGCACTTTATTCATATCGAACCATTGTCAATACTTCCAGAAGTTTTTCACATTTCCAACACATTCACGGGGTGGATGTAGTCACACCTACTAAATGCGAAATACCATCGTTAAAAATAGCAAAACAATTTTTACCTAAGACTTCATATTTATAAGAACATTTCTTGCATTTGGAACATTTGGATGAACAATGCATAGATGTGCTCACAACAAATGAAGCACATAAGCAACATGTGAAGAGTTAGTATGATAAGTCTATTAAACCTAGGGTTTTCTCCTAAGGTGACCTTGTATTAGTCTATGACCAAGACAAAGAACCTTTGGGTCCATGGAAGTTTAAATCAATGTGGCTCGGACCCTATATATTGTCTAATTTTTTGAAAATAGGTGCCTATGAACTAGTGGATTAAAATGGAAATAAGTTGTCGGAGCCCAAAAATGGGTTGTACCTGAAGAAGTATTACACTTAAGCCATATGTTTTTTATTTTACATAGTTGTATAGTGTTATAGAGTTTTCTCATTTTTTATGTTTCTTATGCAATTTTGGTTATGTTCATATGTTCACCGAGTGCTTCATAGGATTCATTGATGGTGCTATCCATCACACTCGTAATCTCGCTTCAACTTCTTGGGTCATATATTCACCCGTAGGTTAGCTAATTGTTTCAAGAGGTGCTTGTTTAGGCTCGCTACTAACAACATGGTTGAATATAGTGTTGTTATTGAGTTGCTCAGAGATGTTTTTTTTGCCGAAATTTTGTGTATCGAAGTTAGACTAGAATCTCAGTTAGTCGTATCTCATCTTAGTTGCAATTACTAGGTGAGGGATCCTTCTTTATTTTTTCAGTTTTTAAAAATTAGATTACTTGAAAGACAATTTTATTACATTACATATAAGCATATTTCAAGACATCATAACACTTTAACTAATTCATATGCAAATTGTGTTCTCGACTGACATTTTCATCATACACTATAAAAATAACTAGGCATACATCATAAACACATGTAACTATGAACCATCATATATATATATATAATTCCAAAAATATATAAAACTAGTCCAAGTTGATATATCAAATCAATAGTACATATCAAAATACAAAATTGGGATCATAATCCCCCATGTTGTAAATACTCCTATAGAGAGGTCAAAGCCTCAGTTTCCTCTACAACTACCTATTTGTAACAAATGGCACACCTAGATACTTTCCATAGCAATATCAACCATGTAGTGGGCACTCCCACTACTTGCTCATGCATCTCTATAGGAATCATATCCATCTAAATAGTAGGAATATCATGAGTCAAACAAGTCATTTTTCCCTCAAGTGTCATAAGCATGGCATCAGCACCTCCTATCTCTATCGATCATACAAACACCTTAGGATGTCCATCTAGTTGCACTAGTCCAATATCTGCATCAAGAATTATGATTAAGATTAGATTTGCAAAAATACATAAGTATGCATATTTACAAACTAAAACTCATAAAATTTAATATTTCAAAAATACAAATATATGAATCTCTCCCCATGCTTCTCCGGGAGGAAGCATGAGTTCAGGGTCTCCACGGAAATCTAAACCTGCATACAGAAACTACTCGATGGCAGGAACCTGTCAACTCCACCATGCATGAAAGTCATCATCAAAATTAGCTCTTATGTCTCCACTCCTTGCCTCACCAAGAACTCACCCCATCTGGTGAGTCTAGGCTCACTAGGATAGGAGAGTGGGAGGGTCACTCTTGGGCTCAAGCATGGAACCCACTCAAAAAACGAATGCAGTCAGGATACTCGCATAACCAAAGTGTTTCTTCTTCTAATTTTCCAATCAATAATCTGCCTCTTCATGTTTACTACGAGACTGGTACACCAATCAAAAACCACATTTCGCAAGCATTAAATACCAAGATGCATATAGTTGTTTGTAGCTAAATGCAATGTTGTTACACCTACAATCCATGTAATGGTAGTAACAATAACTTTTAGCGGAAAACTTGTGATCTGTGTAATCGCAATTTGACTTCATGACTTTTGTGCTCTTGGAACGCAGTAGGTGTTGACATAGTCTTGAATGGTCAAAGCCCCCATGTTGTGGACCAATCCTTTTAATTTTATTTCTACTCCATGACATGATAAACCAATGATAAAATAAATATCTTCCATGGTGATCTTGAGAACTTCACCTTGGAGGTTAAATACACCATGTTCGAGATCCCAATACCTCACCAATGCTTTATAGAGTCTTAGTTGAGCTCACATGTTCGTCGTGTTAAAGAAATTTAGAAACCCACATTGGCACAGTGCATTTAGAATCAATGGGTCATGCATTGCTTCCCTATCCATGTGCTCTTATTCCCTTTCTCACCATATAATTTCCATACATGCAAATTTTCACTTGTTTTGATTAATGTTCATATTTTTATTTGTGAACTGCATGAAATGCAGTTGCAATTTGATACAACTCATGTCCCACACACGGGTCAACACATGTCCACTAGCATTTTTCTGCAAACACGCGAGTGTACAAGCCTTCACTCACGTGTGCACAATTTCACATTTATATCCTGATAAAAAACCCCAATAAACTTAACTAAATTTTTTTTAAAAATGGTATGAAAACGAAGTTTAGAGAGAAATTGAGTATCTACAACTCGCGGTTTCGAAAATGATCCATCGGTTCGATTACAATCATTGAAGATCTAGATCCCTTTTTCTCCGCTCCAAGCTAAATTCACAAAAAACTTAGTCTTTACCTTTTGTTACTATTTGTGGTAAAATTTCCAAATGTTTACCCCATTGTCTATAGTTTTAGCCATATTTTTTTTATAAGGACTAATGTTATTGGTTTTATGCCTAGGTTATGTTTGTCAAATGGATTTATCAGGTTCTATTCACATCTATGGTCAAAATGTTGCATATTGTATCCTAACATCTAAGATAGGGAATCGTCATCTTGCATATTGCATTTATACTTTGCTTCACCTTATGCCATAAGACTTTTTTTTCTCCATGGACTGTGACTTTAAACGTCTTCATACTCTTTAACTGTTGTTTTTCTTCCATGGATTAGAACTTATCCTATATGGGACACCCTAGTTAGAACCTTTGTTATCATCATGGTGCCCATGATGCAAGTTGTTAGGTTTTAGGAACCTTGTTAGCTTTTCTTAAAGCAAAAAGCAGAGCCTCATACCGTTTCTTCTACTGAATACCTTTCATATCAGGCTCCCGTTATACGATGTTACCTTTAAGCTCTTGTCACACTCCTTAAATGTGATAATATTTCCGAGTTAGCTTTTTTCATTAAACTCATTAAAGGAATTGAAGGAACATTCATATTGGTATAAGTTTAACCCTTTTCCATACCATGTGGATTACTTACAAAAAATGAATACTCTAATTCATTGTGGCTAGAAGAGTATTCCCAAGTATAGGTTTATTTGATTTTCAGGCCTGGGAGACTAAACCTATGAAAAATGAACTTGTTTGACCTGACTTTTTCTTTTTTCATGCTCGCTAAACATTAAAGTCAAAGGTGTAAAGTTTACTATGTGTTTCCCTATACTCGTCATTAGTCCTAAAGTCTATACTGACTTCTTAGTACAAATTTTGGGCACCTCAAATTAAATGAATATAGATTTTTAAAAGAAGAAGAGGAACATGAAGGTGCAGATGAATGATCAAAGGTACTGATAGGTATATAGAAAGGATGGTAAGCAAACATGATGTAGAAACACATAAATACAAATAGTATCATATGTATGAGCCATCCATGAACCAGGTATATAATCACAAATAGTTGATCACATATCTGAATATTGAATTCCTTAATAACATAAAAACTTTGTGTGTAAAAGGGAATACAAACACACATATATATAATGAGAAACTAGCATCAAAAATATTGACTTTCATAAGAATCACGACAGAAGTGTCAAAAACATTGAATAGATTTTGTATTGATAGAAATCCAAAGTGGCTCATTTTAAGATTTATCATCCACCATAAAGCCCCAAAATATACCCACATAGCTGCAAAAGAATTTTATAGTTTCAGATTGGTAAACTCGACCTTCACAATCACTCACAACCCCTCGACTGGAACCCCCCCTCTCACATTCCAAAATCATAGTTTAAATACAAAAATACATCTTGTAGACTCCTCGGGCTATTACAAACTTTTTAGAATAGAATCTAACAACAACTCTAAATCTAAAATTAGTTCTGAAAATATGGAATGCTAGAATCAAATGCCTTCGAATTTACCACTTGTACATAAATTCGGAATTAACCTTTTAACTGCTCAATTCATGCCTTAATAAATGGAAGTAATATTATGCCTATTAACTTTCTGCCTCTGATAAAGTCTTTGACTAACAATTTTTCTCCATCATTATTTTGTGATCACCGAACTAATGAGAATATTTGGAGTATTTTGTAACCAACAAGCACTCTGCCACCTTTTCTTCGGATCAAAGAGTTGATATCAAACATGAGATGGTTTGTTTGATGTCTTCGTAATATTCTTTGCCATCTAACCTAATTTTCATTTATCCATCTTCAGAGAGATTTGAAACATCCAGATCATTACCAAATCCTTTGCCATCAAATACTCTGCTTCATCTATTAGAAAAAAATGCCAAGTAGTTTGAAGTTTTTCAACACTACCGCAAGCAATCAACAGGTTCCCATTAGCAATATAATTGATTTATGGTATTACAAAACCGACTTGTGCATTAGCAATTGGCAACTCGAACAAATAGAGATCATATCTTTAGCATAAACGTTGACATTTTCTATTAGTGACTGCCTTGCCGGGATATAGATGGCATATCAAAATCAAACAAACACCTGGGCATTCCTTTTCACATTTTTTCATGTAGACCTTTGACACATGGCAGAATTTTTCCATTGTGTAATGCAATGAGTAATCCACAGTTAGTTTTTTTTTTTTTTTTTTAGTACTCTGTAATTTAGATTCAAGCTCAAGCGGNTAACTTCAGTTCAAATTCATGCAATGGGAAACATTAAATAAAAATAAAAATTATTTATGTTGCAAACCCTTTCAAAATTTACTTGACACAACATGCATTATCAATGGGTTCGTGGGCTCCTCCTTCGTAGGCTTTGGCACTTGGTAACTCAGGCGCTCTTTAAAACTTCTTCACCGTGTGCTTGGACATCTAGATTTTAATATTTAATGTATTAGTGAATTTAATGATAAGAATTTTGACACCCATGAACACATATATCAATTGGTTCACCCCTTATATTTGATTTGATTTCATCTAGGAGTTCTTATTTTACATATAAGCTGCCAGAATATAAACAATTTTTTTGGAGCAGACCTGGTGACAACATTAGGCTCTGGATGGGGATGGCATGCTCCCTGCAAGTTACCAAGAACAAGCAGACTAAGTGCCTTTTACATTCCATTGGGCTAGAATATTCATGCTGCTCCAAACCCATAAACGAAAAAGTGATGCAAACTCATATTCTGCAAACTAAAAAATTGCAATCTGTTCTGTTATACATCAGTGCTCCATTGGGATGGACTCTACCGATCACTATAAGCCAACACACTGAAAACAAATCTGCTGAAAAATTGTGCACCACTACAAGTGAAAATCCAACTGTCTTTGTTGAAAACCAAATTCATACTGAAAATCCAAATAACTACTCTACTGTTGAAAGCTGAAAGGGAATAAATGCTCTTGAGATGATATTATTTATGTGCACTATCTACACTAACCAAATATGCAACTTGGTCAAGTAAAATCATGCTTCCAATGAAGCTAGGTTAAGAACTGACTTAGCAATTGAACTCTTGAAATATGCTTCAGTATGATAAAAATTGAAGAATTTACAGGCATCCCATCATGAGTTTGAAACCCATCTTTAGAGCTGAACAACAATAAAAAATTACATGAGTTGAAAAAATCTTCCATATATTCGGCTACCAGGTCATAACTCTATGTGCAATTTCTACCATACCACTTTTTCAGTTTTGAATCATCAAACTTGTCTTCATTCTCTGTCTTGACATCAAAAGATAGTTGAAATGGATTTTGAAAAGACAGGATTTGATAATGTGAGTCTTGAGAATGTATTTTAACCTCTAAAACTTCAATCTCTTTCTCAATATACTTGGAAAATTCTTCTAAAAATATGACTTTAGATTCTGAGTTACATGAGCTTGACTTTAAATAAGAAGACAAAAGAGAAGAAAAGTTCTTATCTATTTCCTCATTAGTGCACATATAATTCCATTCTCTGAAATCTTGAATGGAAAGAGAATCTATCCTAAACTCTGTCTTCTCCATCCATGTCTTCAGAAAGACAATCCAAAAATATGTTAATGATCTAATTGACCTAATAAACAGATCTTCAACCCAACTTTTACACTTTCCTTGTAATGAATCATAAAATAATCTAATGAAAACATCTTCATGTTTAACTCCAAGCAATTCCGTAAATTCTCGGAAATTAGATATATGTTTTATAGTTTAACTCGGATATTCTCCATTGAAGTTAGGACCATTTCTCAACAAATATTCATCTGTAGGAAGAATATTCGGAAAACTAGGAAGTTCTGTAAAATCTAGACATGCATACCTTGAAACAATAGAAGCAACATCTGAAGTCCTCATTAGTCCAATGAAATCATCAATGAATCTTTGAAATCTAGATCTGCAAAAGTTGGAGTCGCCAGGTGAATAATTTGCATCCAATATTCATATGCCTATTACTTAGTCACCTCAAGCAATATATCTCTTCATTGTTGTTTTCCCTGGGGAAGATATCTTCACTCCTTCGTCCCTGGAAATGATGCCAGAAGATGTTATCCCTAAAGTCTATACCGATTGCCTAGCACAAAGTTTAGGCACCTCGAATTAAATGATTCTGGATTTTTAAAAGCAAAAGAGGAACATGAAGGTGTGGATGAATGATCAAATTTATTAATAGGTTTATAGAAAGGATGGAAAGCAAAGATGATGTAGAAACACATAAACACAAACATTATCATATGTATGAGCCAGCCATGAACCATGTATATAATCACAAACAGTTGATCACATATCTAAATATTGAATTCCTTAATAACAGAAAAAATTTCTATGTACAAGGGAATACAAACACACACATCTGTAATGAGAAACTAGCATCAGAAATAATGACTTTCATAAGAATCATGACAGAAGTATCAAAAACATTGAATATCATTTGTATTGATAGAAAGCCAAAGTGGCTCACTTTAAGATTTATCATCCACCATAAAGTCCCAAAATATACCCACAGAGATGAAAAAGAATTTACAGTTTCATATTAGTAAACTCGACCTTCACAATCATTCATAGCCCCTCAGGTGGAACCCCCCCACTCACATTACAAAATCATAATTTAAATATAAAAATACATCTTATAGACTCCTCGGGTTGTTACAAACCTTTTAGAATAGAATATAACAATAAGTCTAAATCTAAAATTAGTTCTTAAAATATGGAATGCTAGAATCAAATGCCTTCGAATTTGCCACTTTTAGTTAAATCTGGAATTAACCTTTTGACAGCTCAATTCATGCCTTAAGATCTGGAAGTAATATTATGCATGTTAACTTTCTGCCTCCGATAAATTCTTTGACTGTCAATTGTTCTCTATCATTATTTTGTGATCACTGAACTAATTAGAAGATTTGGAGTATTTTGTAACCAACAAGCACTCTACCACCTTTTCTTCGGATCAGAGATTTGATATCAAACATGAGATGGTATGTTTGATGTCTTCATAATATGCTTTTCCATCTGCCCTAATTTTCATTTATCCATTTTCAGAGAGATTTGAAACATCCATATCTTTACCAAATCCTTCACCATAAAATACTATGCTTCATCTATTGGAAAAAAATGCCAATTAGTTTGAAGTTTTTCAACACTATCGCAAGCAATCAACAGGTGCCCATTACCAGTATAACTAATTTTTGGTATTACAAAACCAACTGGTGCATTAGCGATTGGTAGCTCGAACCAACAGAGATCATATCTTCAGCATAAACTTTAACATTTGTTATTAGTGACTACCTTGGTGGGCTATAGATGGCATATAGAAATCATATCGAAACTTTCACATTTTTTTGTGTGGACCTCTCACACGTGGCAGAATTTTTTCCATCGTGTAATGCAATGAGTAATCTATAATTTGTTTTTTGTTTTTTTCTAGAGTACTCCCTAATTTAGATTCAGGCTCAAGAGGTGGCGTTTAAATTCAGTTCAAATTAATGCAATGGGAAACATTAAATAAAAATAAAAATTGTTTATGTTGCAAACCCTTTCAAAATTTACTTGACACAATGTGCATTATCAATGGTTTCGTGGGCTCCTCCTTCGTAGGCTTTGGAACTTGTTGACTCGGACGCTCTTTAAAAATTCTTCACCGTGTGCTTGGACATCTAGCTTTTACTATTGAATGTATTAGTGAATTTAATGCTAATAATTTTGAAACTCATGAACACATATATCAATTGGTTCACCCCTTATATTTCATTTGATTTCATCTGGGAGTTCTTCTTTTACATACAATCTATCGGAATATAAACAATTTTGTTGGAGCAAACCTGGTGACAACACTCACAAATCAATGGAACAACAGAAGTGATATTTTTTTCCTTCACACTCATTAAACTAAATTTTTATGCTCATTCTTAAAGGAGAGTTGGTATGGTGATAGTTTAACCCTTTTTTTGACCTCGTCGACTAACTATGAAAAAGGAATACCTTAGTTCTCCTGAGCTAAGAGATTTCTCCTTTGAAATGTTTTATACTTTTTCAGACTTTGTAGACTAAATTTACAAAAAAAATCCCCCTTAGATTCTTCTTTGGCATTTTCAAACTCTCAAATCATGAAAACACCATTGCACACTCACTAATTTGTGCTCGTAAAATCCATGGATCAATGATCTATCAAGAATTCTTATCTCTTCTTCGAGATTGCTTAAAAATGAAGAAGGTCTCAATTTTTCTTCCTTTGACTCATTAAATCTCTATAAGAAATATATTCTTTAAAAAACAAAAAGAGAAAAGGAAGGGAATTATCTCTGAAGTTCATTAGTTTCTTCGCAGCAAGTTCACATTTTCCTTGAACAAAGCACCATTTTTCATCCTTATGCTTGGGTTCAAGATTTTGACCTTAGATTTACCCTTGATTTATAATTGTTTGCCCCTCTGGTTGGTTACTCTTCTAACTATATGGAGGATCTATTTATGAAAATTGAGTCATATTAATCTGAGGACTGAAGCACAATCTTACAGAATATTCAAGACAATTTACACACAAAATGGCACAATGTTGCATGGAGATGGTTGCAGTTGTATATTATCAATGATCAATCAGAAGCAGTGATACAATGACATACACTTGCATGAATAGAAATACCATTTTAATCCCAAGGAGTTCATTTGAATTGCACACATGAGAGTGGTTTAGCTGTCATTTAGCCACACTAAACACATCAGTTAACCACTAGTCACAATCAATAATCAGCTCTAACTAAATCGGAGCAGTTATGACTGATTCTAACTAAATATAACTCAACAGCATGTCAATCAATAGATGGGGGCACATATCTGACTCAAGTTAGCTTCGATGAAGTGAACTGAACTGAATTGAGTCACCATAAGTTGTTGGAGGCACCTTAGATCACTCCAGTTAACTGGGAATGGCCAAAAATAGACAAAATAGTGATGAAAGGGCCTTTACAGCTATAGTTGAACTGAAATTTGGTGGAATAACCATCAATTAACTAATTTGGGGCACTTAGGTCATGTATATAAACCCATATTTACTCCTTTATTGAAGGAGGAAGCTCAGTTAGTCTCCCCAATTGAAGGAGAAGACACTGTTAGCCTCCCTGGTTAAAGGAGGATGATCTAGTTAATGATGCAGTCACATATTCGAGCCAATAACTTAGGATAAGTGCTAAAATAGGAAAATTAGGCCAAATAAACATGTCTGGGTTGGATAATGACTCCAAAACTCCCCTTTAATCTATACTCGAGTGGAGGAGTAAAAAAAATATTAGGGCCCCGACAACAAAGGCCATAGGTCACCTTGTACAAAAAGTAACTCTAAAATGCTCAAAAAAATGCTAAGTGAGGAAAATAGGAAAACCATATGTGAAGAAAACCCCCCCTCAAGATGAACACTAAAGAAGTAATTGACTTCACCTTAATGAAATCACCCCCAACAGTGAATGGAGGTAAGTGAACTTTTTCTCAATAAAGTTCTTGGTGAAAATATATGCAATCTGCTCATCTGTGTGGTAGTATCACAAAACAATTGTCTTGACATGCACCAACTCCCTGATGTAGTGCATATGGATCTCAATATGTTTGTTCCTATGCCACTGAACTAGATCCCTTGAGATATTTATAGAACTTTTTTTGTCACAAAATATGACAGTGGATGAAGAACTACCAATCTCAAACTCAGACAAAATACCTTGTAGCCAAACTACCTGGATGCAAGCATTGACTGCTCCCTTGTACTCTGCCTCCACTGAAGAAAGGGAAATGGCAGTATGGTTTTTTCTAGACCAGAAAATAGGCCCACCATGAAACATAAACACATATCTAGAAGTGGAATTATGATCTATGTTATCCCCTGCCCAATCGGAATCTGTAAAACCAACAAAATCTAGCTCATAATCTACAGTATAGTGAATGTTGTAGGATCTAGTACCCTGAATGTCCAAAAGAATACTCTTGGCTTCCCTCTAATGAATCTCATGTGGCTGCTGCATATACCTTGATATAGCATTCATGGCATAACAAATGTCAGGCCTTGAATGTTTCAAGTATAACAAACTTCTGATCAACTGGCGGTAAATAGTGGAATCCATGGGTGGAGTTGATTTTCCCTCTTCAAGACTGATTCCTGAGAGGAAAGGAAATGGTGTAGCCATGCAATAAGAAATTTTAAATTTAATTAATAGGTCTGAAACATATTTTTACTATGTCACCATTATCCCATCATTGTCTTGAGTGATTTCCAGCCGGAGAAACTGTCTCAACTGGCCTATACAACTCATTTCAAAAGCATCATGAAGAGAAGTTTTTATAAAGGAAATTGAAGCAAGTGTGCTTCATGTTATCAAAATATCATCCACATACAATACTATTATCAGAATATTACCTTCCTACTACTACAAACATACATTTGGATCAGATTTGCATCTCTGGAAGTTCTGTGAGAGCAAAAAGGCATCCATTTTGGCATACCAAGATCTTGGGGCCTGTTTCAAGCAATATAAATATTTATGAAACTTACAAACCAATGAAGGATATGATGTATAGCCTTCACTATGATTCATGTATATCTCTTCTTGCAGGTCTCCATGAAGAAAATCACTCTTGACATCAATGTGATGCACCTCCCAGTGCTTGGATGCGGCAATAAACAAAACTAGCCTTATGGAAACCATCTTTGCCATCAGTGGAAAGGTATCATGGTAGTCCACTCCTTGTACTTGGGAGAATTATTTTGCAACCATCCATGCTTTATACTTGTATTTTGATCCATCTACAACAACCTTTGTCTGATATACCCACTTGCATTGAACAATTTTCCTCCCAGGTGGAAGGGAAACTATCTCCCAAGTTGCATTTTTACAGAGAGATTTGAACTCTTCATCCATTGCATATTGCCATCTTGGATCATTCTGAGCATGGTAGTAGGACTTGGGATCAGACCCAATCATCATATAGCAGGTCTTTGACAGTAAGGAATCATGAAAAGAAAGAGCAATACCTGCTCTTTGAAAATATGACCAGGTTCTCCTTGGATCAGAAGTTTAGGAAGAAAACCCAAGTGAATATAGAGAAGTCTTCAATAAAGGTGAGAACATACCTTAAACCACTCATGGATTTTGTAGGCATTAGACCTCTGATGTCAGAGTTGATCAGCCCCAAAATACTTGTTGCACGGCTTGCCTTTCCCCAATCAAATTTGTACTAAGGGTGTTTGTCGACAATGCAACCTTTGCAAATTCCACTAGAGATTTTGATGGTTAGGAGGCCTTCCACCATGGAATGTTTTTGAATTTGCTGCAAGTATTTGAAGTTCAAATGTCCAAATATTACATGCCACATATAGCTGACCTCATTCCCATGAGTGAAAAGAGCGGTGGGATTTGCATCCAGTACAAACTTGGAAAACTCATAGGTCTTAGCAGAATGATTCTCTATACCTGTTGCAATGAGTTTCTTGGATGCAATATTTGAGATATCAACATAATTAGGGCTGAAAGTAACTCTCTTGGGCACTCCTGTGTGTATATACACTCAACAGATTTGAGGCCACGTAGGGTACATACAGAACATCAAAGAAGCTTCCATGTTCAATTTTTACAGTACCTTTTCCTTTCAAAATGATTTGAGAATCATCTCCCATGTGGATGGGAATGCTGATGTTGGAGTCCAAGAAATGAAAGGATTATTTTATTTCTACCATATGGTTCAAAGAACCAGAGTCTATGAGGAGAGCTATAGGCTTCAAAACATTTTCCATGAGGGAATGTCCTCTTTCTGGATGGATGTTCCAATCATGATTATCTCTCTTCCTAACACTATCAGGAATATTGATATTGTTCTTCTCAAGGATAAGATTCATTTCATCAAGTTTTTTCTTCATTCAATTGTTTTCAAGGTGAAATCCCTTCCCGCAATAGGAACACTTGATCTTTTCTTTGCCTTGGTTCCCTTTGTTCTTGTTCTTTCTTGATCCAGAAGGCTCATCTTGTTGTTGGTTCCTCTCCTTTTGCTTCTGAGCATCAAAGTTGGTATTTTGATTCTGTTTCTTTCCCTTACCATTCTATTGAGGCCTGGAAATTCACAGGAAACAACAGCTAGGGATTCTCTCCAGTCAACGTTCCCAACTAGCCCGTGACTGTTTGGTGTAGGGAATCCGTCCGGTTTGCGGTACGGCTACCGTAGGTCAAGTAACAAAAATAAAATGTTTTACCGGTTGTGGCCCGGTCCATCATGTATATTTTTGTGTTTTTAGTTTTAAGTATGACATTCAAGTGCCTATCTAAAATGTAGATTGATAGAGAATATGAGGAGCGGTCATAATGTGATGTGCAGGTTCTTACCTTTCGTCTTAAACTCTTTCGCATCTAAATCACACACAGCAAGAAATTAAAACTAACTACCTAACCTATCCCTAGGGAGAAAGATTATCATTTATTAATGAGTAATGTATTTTGTACATGCATTATGAAAAATCACAGATAGCTGATACTTCTTTCAAAACACATGAACATTTAAAGATATTTGAACGACCAGATAGCCAATTGTTTATGAACAACATTCATTACTCATAGTGGAAATTTTCATAAAATAAACCAAAGAACATTCATACAAGAACATAGGTTCAAAGAGTTAGAATGATCTCATAGTTAATGGACACAAAGCTGAAAACGAAATAGTTCCTCTTCAACAAATCCATAGCACAACATTTGAACATTCCACCAAGCTTTCTCCAACAGGCAAATTGTAATTATCTATTTCAAAAGGAAATAGTTATTCTTACAATATGTCTTCACAAATCTAACTAGGAAAAAGTCCCTCTCTTATCTAAATATTCTATATTTATACAAAAAGAACAAAAATGTTGGGCTGCCCACAAATGACTCTTGGGCTTCTCCAACGCTTTACCTCCCATGCTTTGCTTTCATTAAGTGCTTGTAGAATTTACAATATATTACAATAAACAAATAAAAGGCTTATGAGGAGGGTCCCGCTTGACTAGTCAAAAACTTCTTCCATGCTGAAGCCTCTGAGGCAATGCTTTCAAAATCGGAAGGTTCTAAGAAACGAATATTTATTTCAAATTTAGCAACCTGATTTCTTATTACTTCTATTATGGCTGCGCTCAGGTGAAGTTGGTCTTCTAGCAACTACACACTAACCGCAGAATGAGCTACTTGATTCCTCAGGGTCTGCTTGTATAGGGTTTTGATGTGCTGGATCCTTTGTCCATCCTCCTGATATCTTCTTTGCAACAACTCCAAAAATAGGTTGTGCTCTAGAAAAGTATCCATTCTCTGCTCAGCTTCAACCTGGCAATGATTATACGTAATCAAAAGTCTCATGAAGAACTCTGCACAAGCCCCCTTTCTCTTCTTGACAGCCTTCTTGAATTCTTCGGCTTTGTTTATGGCAAACTCCAATAAATCGTAGTCTTGCCTCAGGACTTGTTGATCTTTTGATGATAGATCTACAGGGGTTTGTTCTTTCGCTTCTAATCTCACCATCCTTCCTATCAGGACTTCTAAGATATCCTACGATCTGTATATAAAATATGAAGAGGTTTCCAAAATCTCTTCTAGCCAATTGTCCAGCTGTAACATATTGCACCTTTCTTCCTCTATGGCTACTTGCAGTTGGTGCATCTTGCTCCCTTGTGCTAGAACGTGCTCCTTGAAAGGCTGAAGACTAACCTACTATTCCTTGGCCTCTTCTAGAGCTGCTATTAATGAGGCAACTTGTTCTCTAAGTTCTGCAGTTTTCCCTTGAGATTGCCTCTCAGATTCCTCCAAGGTAGCTTTCTGTAGCTCCAACTCCCCTATCTTACCTAGCAGCTGCTCCTTTTCTGTCCTCAATCCTTGACATTCCTACTGCAATTACTGCAAACTTCCTTGGGAAACCTCCAGAGATCTCTTCTCTACTTGGAGGAACTGGAGCTCAGCTTTTGAAGACTTTATTTCATGTTGTATGTCTTCAAACTTTCTTTTCAATCTATTATTTTCCTGTCTCTCTCTTATCAGGGTATCTTTTAGCTGGGTAGTACACTTCTTTGACTGTTCAAGATCAGTCATTATTTGATATACATTGTCCTCAGAAGCATGGATCAATGCAGCCCCATCTCTGATGGTGAATCTAGGGTCCTTGTCTGTCCCATATACAACGGTTGTATCATTTATCATTTTACCCGACTACCCCCCAGTCTTGACCTTTCTCTCGGTCCTCTTCACTATTCTTTTCCTTTCCCTATCATAAAAAATAGTGTTGAAATCTGACACCTCCTCCCCTTTCTTCTACTAGAAAGGGATTAGTCTTAGGGTAGGGACCATAGCCTATACTGTTGTACTACCAGCAGCTGCCTCGAGATCTTGAAAATTAGGATTACCCAAGTCCTAAGCCTGACTGTCTAAAGGATCAGAAGCTGATTGCTTTGTCACTACCCCTATCAGTTTTAGTCTTTTCGCTTCCTGTTTCCTCATTTCCTTATCCAACTTTCTTTTCTTTTCCTCCTCTTCACTCCGGGGATCTTCTTTTGCCTTTCTAGGTGCTTCTTGTTCAACTCTTCTCTTTTCTTCCTCCTCACCTTTGAGCCAGCTTTCATCTTCCTGTGCTAGTCTACTAGCATCTTCATTTCTTTTCCTAGCCTCTTCCTCCTCTGCCTTTTCCTGCTCATCCTATCCTTTCCCGCCTTTGGTGGTGATTTTATTTTTAAATCTTCTTCTTAAGTCCATTATATTTTCTGCACTGCGAAAAATGGATTCTTCTTTATCCTAGTGGCTTGTGTATTCAAATTGTACATTTTCCTCCTTGCAGTGCTCTGCCACTTTATTCCGGGAATCATTCCTGTGGAAATTCATTTCTCCAAAATGGAATTTCCCCAATTCTTCCACAAATTCATCAGCCTTCTTCACTCTTGTGAACTTATAGCTTCCCAACCTAAATGGAAAGGGAGGATAAGTCGCTTTCTTATGTTCGAATAAAAAACTCCCTATACCATCTAAGAAGACCTATCTAGCTACCTCTTTGTGCACTACATAGTCAGTGTCATATTTTGGCAGTAATGAGGGTGCTCTGGAGCATCCATACATTCTGAAATACAATCCATCCTCTGTTAAGTAGTAATCTACATATTCCTCAATCACCTGCAATGCTTCCTCCGACATACAGTTGCACTCCTTTAAGAAGATCAATGTATATAATGGCATGATGAAGTTCTCACACACTTTTATATAGTGACTGTGGTATTTGTGTGCACACAGTGGCTTGTAAGCTGAGTAGACTAGTGTTCTCTCTCGGTCCCAGATACACCTCAAGTTTGGGAAGGGTTGGTTGCATAGTATGCAATCAATCAGTATAGAGCTCATGTAGAACTCTGATCTCTTCTGGGATACCCCTCCTAATGCTGAAGCAATGCAGGCTGAGTGGTTGTTATACACAATGTTTGCCTAGTTGAACACTGTCCCCTATGTTGCAACATAGAATATGATAGGCACCCACTCCAACTTGAAGCTTTTACCATGGGCCCTCCCAAAAAACCTATTCAGCATCAGGGAAATGAACCTGTAAGGGGTTCTTAGGGTGGCAGTATCATATCCCCCGGATGGCCTAGTTCTGAAGTTCTTGCTAGGCACCAGCATTCTCTTTAGTGTCTTGACTAGGTCCATCTTAATAGCCTTTAGCCAGTCTTCAGTCAAGTATTCTTGTGCTTATGGTAAGTGATAGGCCAGTGATACATACCCAGGGCTATAGGCAGCATAACCCTGTTTATCAACATTTGCCAAAATCATGGTCGTTACATCTGCCTTGGGAAGAATCCACCCAATCACCTCTGAGCATGGAAAAACCTCAGGTCTGGTAGCCACTCTCATCAAGATAGATCTATCTATGTTTGCATATATGGTTTCCTCCTCAAAACTGGTGTCAGGTACCTCCCGGTGTGTTATTAGTCTATAAACTTCCCCCCATTTACATTCGGGTTCCACACCCACTATGCATTTGGTATGTTCATAAGTATATTCAAATTTGGTGATGATTCCAACCTCGGGTTCCTCCTCTACTATGGGAGCCTTCTTCTTCTGTTGTTTAGACATCTCGAATTCTATAGAATTTCCTTGTCATACAAAGAAATTGCTTTTAGGTTCTGTTGGGCCATTCCTCGATGACATTCAAAAATGGAGACAAAATGTATGAGCATTTTACCATGTCTATGCTAAACATGATTGTCGCTATGAAAATAAAACAAACAATACTCAAAACCAAATGTTCCCACATAAAAAAAATCTTCCCAAAAGGCTAAAAATAGCTCACGACCATTATTTGCAAAATCAACTTAACATATTATGGATTTTTCTAAAATGAAGAATATCCCTCTCCTCTCGCTGAGTAGAAAACAATCTCAAAATCCCCTCTCGAAGCTATGAACTAAATCGCTCCATGGAAAATATGGTGCCTAATCCCAAGCGAAGGATACTGCATGTGATAGTGCATTATGAACCTAAACTAGTCCATGGTTCGTATTCGAGTTACCAATCTCATTCTAAGGAACCAAACCTCAGCATCTCGGAAGAAAACCAAAGAAATTCTCTCCTCGGACGGCCACACACAGACTGGAGGATACTGGTGCGGACATCGTAACACCTGTCCACGTCGATTTCCCCAGTAGTCAAGTGGGCTGCAGACCCATAACGACCGCGAAATTTATCATCAGGAAAAACCACAAACACCCCCTCACCGGGACGACAGACCATTTACCTATATTATATATACACGCTGAAAATGAAACCTAGGTAATCACTAACCGCCAATACAAGAGCTAACCGAGGGCGATAGAATCAGTTTGACCATTCAAACAAAAAGGTACAACGAGCATAAAGGCCTACCTGGCAATGTGTTGCACAACTGATGGAGAAGAAACCGCAAACCTCCACGGCGGAGCCACCTAGGAGTGAGGTACCGACAGCAAGTGCGTTGGTTTGCACAAGCGATAACGAAAACATGGGAAAAAGACAACAATAAAATAATAAACCCCAAACCCAAAATATATACACCTGGGTGAACGAATAATCGGTGGGAAAAAATAAGATCATCGGGCGGCAAAACAACTGCGAGGTCGGCGATCCGGTCAGTAGCATCTCCACAACTACAGATGATGAAATGGCTAGGAGAACCGCAATGGCATCGACAGAGAAACAAATCAAACTCGCATCGGAGCTCGCAAGACTAAGGCTTCGAATCAATAGATGGTTGGAGAGCCGCATCGGTGAAACCATAAAATAAATCGAGTTCCGTAGACCAATCAAAATCGGAGCAAAAATAAACATGACTTCGGTGAAAATGAAAAAATTGGTCAAGTGGAAAAAAAATTGAACTACATCGGAAAGACAATGCCTTCCAAAGCCGCAACGGTGAGAGCTAAAATCCTAAGGATTTGCGAGTCAAAACGGCGAGATCAAAAAAGGTTAATACAATCCTCGGGAAGCATCGTAGTACCTCCTCCGCAATGGCGGAATACATAGATACAAATGCTCTGATGGTATTCCAACAAGCCACCAATTAAGAAAAATAAATAAAAAGCATTGTAGGAAATAAATCTTAGATCAGACCCGACTTCTTGTTACTTCTCTGCAACAGCGGGCGCGTAATTAATTGCACTTCCGACTCATAGTCTCAAATGCTTCTGATGGCAAGGAAAAATCAATTCAAACCGTAAAACATCGCTGGCATCAAAGTAATCTTTGTGCAAACATCAAGCAAAACCAAAAATCTAAGCAAAACAAATTAAAGGAGGGTCCCAAAAAATTTTGAATTTTGGGAAAATGTTGCAGCTGCAACAATTGGAGACTACCTGGTGAACCCCAGATTTCTGAATCAACTTCTTCCCAGTAAAATATTGTTTAATCATTTAGCTCATAAGTTGAATACTTCTAGACACTTGTATTCCTAAGATGGAAAACACATGCATTTGAATCATTGAGGACAGTCCATTCTTTGGAAATGGGAACACCCAAAATATTTGAATGTCCGGATAACTCTTTTGAGGCTTACTAGGTGAGTTTTATTTTACCTCTGTCTTTGGGAAGTTTCTAGCTTGGACACCATAGGATTGTAACATATGGTAAACAGATCTATTCATTTGTTCCTCATTCCCATGCCAACTACACTTTGTGCCCTTTTGAACTTTTGTTCTTTTGAGTCCTCCATCTGCCTTTCTTTCTTAGTTTTATTCAGGTTCTTCTATCCATAGTTTCCTTTTGTGTGAGAGATGTATTTAATTTTCAGCTCACGGACGGAGAAAAACTTTTGGCAGATTATTTTCATGTTTCTGATACTTCGTTTTGATATGTATTTCTTCTTTTAGGAGTTTTGACTCTTAACAGCCTTTAGGATTTTAAAATCATGGCATGGGATCATTTATTTATAATAAACTATTCACCTTGCTTCCTTTCTATGGCTCTTTTACTATCACTCCCTAAGACATCTTAGATGTGAAATGGATGGAGCCGCGAAATAGTATTCCAGACCTCTTAATTCTGAGTTATTTTCAGGGGTTAAGCAGGACTTCAATGAGTGTATAGCCATTTAGGAAAGCTACTTACTAGAAGAAATTCTATCATTTCAAAATAAAACGCACAGTCTTATCCCAAATATTTCACTTAATCGAGAACTCTATTTATATTTTGGTTTTCCTACAAACTCTATCCCAGATTGGGATACCTTTGAAAGGATTTTCAAAAATAAGTATGCAGCCCAAAAGATGCATTCAGCACTAATGAAAGGTTTAGGCGCTTTAAAAAAAGAAAGGAAAGAAAAGGTACACAGTTTCACTCAAAGATTTTCTGCTTACCTCAAGAACTTCTCTACAACTGATAATCCCTTTGATAAAGTTCTGATTGAGTATTATACCTCAGCTTTAGGTCCTGACTTGGCTATGTTCACAAAAGCTCAAGTTAATCCTACGTTAGCAGAGACTTATGAAGAAGCAGAAAGAGTAGAGGCTGAAAAGGAAAGTATAGAGGATTATCTCGAGCAATCTGGAGAAAAAAATTCTAGGAAAAGAGCCCTATTGCTGTCCAAACCTAAAGAGGAGAAATCACATGATTTTGAGGGGATGTTAAAGATGATGCAAAAGCTTTCCAACAGAATAACAAGTTTGGAGAAGGAAAAAGAAGCTCAAAAAGCTTATAAGCCTTACTACAAAAAAAGGGAAGATAACAACCAATTCAAGACACCTCCGCACGGTTCAGCATCAATGAATCTGACAGAGTTAGGGATGGATAATTTTTGCACTTTTCACCAACAACTCCATTCTGAAAAGAATTTCCCTCAATGGTTAAATTCAATGACGTTAGTGATGAATCAGCTTTTGGATTCTAAATTGACTGAGGACAGTGATGAAGAGGGAAAAGGTAATAAGACCATAGAAAAACAAGAAAATGATACCATGTTTTTATGGGATTGTGTCTCGCTGTTTGATATAGAAAAAAGTACTCTTGAACTTGAGAATATACCAAGGAAAACAAAAGACATGAATTTGGTAAATAAAGACAATTCAATAATCTCAAAGATTAAGAAGTTGAAAAAAAATGTCATGAAACAGCCAAAGAACAATGTTGAGGACAAAGTACCCGAAATTACCATTACCAGCCAAGATCCAGAGCAAATCAACAAGCCTGCTAAGCCTATGGAAGAACAAGTAGGTGTTAATAAAGAAAATACTAAAAGTCTGTAAACTTCCCCCCATTTATATTCGGGTTCCACACCCACTATGCATTTGGTATCTTCATAAGTATATTCAACTTTGGTGACAATTTCAACCTTGGGTTCCTCCTCTACTATGGGAGCCTTCTTTTGTTGTTTAGACATCTTGAATTCTGCAGAATTTCCCTGTCATACAAATAAAATGCTTTTAGGTTCTGTTGGGCCATTCCTCAATGACATTCAAAAATGGAGACAAAATGTATGAGCATTTTACCTTGTCTATGATAAACATGATTGCCGCTATGAAAATAAAACAAACAATACTCAAAACCAAATGTTCTCGCATAAAAACAATCTACCCAAAAGGCTAAAAACAGCTCATGACTATTATTTGCAGAATCAACTTAAAATATTATTGCTTTCTCTAAAACGAAGAATATCCCTCTCCTCTCGCTGAGTAGAAAACAATCTCAAAATCCCCTCTTGGCTCTATGAACTAAATCGCTCCATGGAAAATATGGTGCCTAATCCCAAGAGAAGGATACTACATGTGATAGTGCATTTTGAACCTAAACTGGTCCGCGGTTCATATTTGAGTTACCAATCTCATTCTAATGAACCAAACCTCGGCATCTCGAAAGAAAACCAAAGAAACGCTCTCCCCGGATGGCCACACGCAGACTGAAGGATACTGGCGTGGACAGTGTAATGGTCATCTGCACCGGTTTCCCCAGCAGTCAAGTGGGGGTTGCAGACCCATAACGGCCACAAAATTTATCATCAGGAAAAACCACAAACACCCCCCACCGGGCTGACAGACCATTTACCTAGATTATATATACACGCTGAAAATGAAACCTAGGTAATCACTAACTACCAAGACAGGAGCTAACCGAGGGTGACATAATCAGTTCTATCATTCAAACGGAAAGGTGAAATGGGCATAAAGGCCTTCCTGGCAATGTGTTGCGCGACTAGTGGAGAATAAACTACAAACCTCCACGGCGGAGCCACCTAGCAGTGAGGTACTGACAGCAAGTGCATTGGTATGCACGAGCGATAACGACAGCACGGGAAAAAGACAACAATAAAATAATAAACCCCAAACCCAAAATATATATGGCCCGGTCAATGAATAATCAGCGGGAAAAAATAAGATCATCGGGCAGCAAAACAACTGCGAGGTCGGCGATCCACTCGGTAGCATCTCCGCAACAGCGGATGATGAAACGGCTAGGAGAATCGAAATGGCATCGGTAGAGAAACAAATCAAACTCACATCGGAGCTCTCAAGACTAAGGCTTTGAATCAATAGATGGTTGGAGAGCCGCAACGGCGAAACCATAAAAGAAATTGACTTCTGTAGACCAATCAAAATCGGAGCAAAAATAAACATGACTTCGGTGAAAACAAAAAAATCAGTCAAGCAAAAAACAAAATCGAACTACATCAGAAATATAATGCCTTCCAAAGCCGCAATGGTGAGAGCTAAAATCCTAAGGATTTGTGAGTCAAAACGGCGGGATCGGAAAAGGTTAATACAATCCTCGGGAAGCATCGCAGTACCTCCTCCGCAACAGCGGAATACATAGAGACAAATGCTTCAATGATATTCCAACAAGCCGCCGATTAAGAAAAATAAATAAAAATCATTGGAGGAAATAAATCTTGGATCGGACCCAACTTCTTGTTACTTCTCCGTAACAATGGGCACGCAATTAACTGCGCTTCCAACTCATAGTCTCAAATGCTTCCGACAGCAAGGAAAAATCAATTCAAACTGTAAAACATCGTTGGCATGAAAGTAATCTTTGCACAAACATCAAGCAAAACCAAAAAGCTGAGCAAAAGGAATTAAAGGAGGGTCCCAAAAAAAATTAAATTTTGGGAAAATGTTGCAGCTGCAACACATTCATAGCTTTGGGCCCTCCAGCAAACAGTGCTTGATCTTTTAAGGATTTGATGATCGCCATTTGCACAAGCTTGGAATGATTTGTTGTGAGAGACTTGATGAAGGCATTGAGGGTCGGCATCTTCCAATTTGGGTTTGTTAGCTTCCCGGTATGAAATGTGGAAACAAAAACTAAGTAATTCGGTCCAAGTTTGGAGAGAATGGAAAGAATGAGCTGATCATCCTCCTTTTCCACTTCACACTGCTTCAACTAGAGCACCAAATTCTTGAACTTGGTGAAGAAATCATTCAGAGTTTCGAAGTTTCCTGGGTGAAGAGAAATTAGCTCATTCTCTAGTTGATAGATCCTTGGGTCATCTTGCTTATCAAATAGGGAAGCAAGTATATCCCAAATTTCTTTAGGAGTCTTCAATCCAGTGACGTCGAAGAGAAGATCCTTAGAAATTGAAAGGCATAGAAACCCAAAATATTCATTAAGATTATTCCAGTATCTTTCTATGTCTACAACGTGATTCGGCTTTATCTCAGTGCCCATTGTGACTTTGTAGAGTCCTTTGGCATGCAATTCAATCTCCATGTCCTCCTTCCACTGATGGTAGTCGAAAGGAGTAAGAGGATCCACAGAAGAGGCCATTTTTTTGTTGTAGCAAATGCAGTAGAAGTCTTTCAAAAAACTTGCAAAAACACAAAAAGGGCAACGTAAGGTTGGACAGCCTACATTTTTCAAGTTTTCATCACACCCATCTTAGTCAATCAAGCTAGGTTGATCAACAATTCCTTTGCTCAGGATTTATGTGGTAAACTTGTCGCTTCTGGTGCAAAACCAGAATTTTTGAGCTTTTTTTCGCAAATTTCATGATAGATCCATCAAGAAATCTTGTTGGAGAAGAATAGCCTTGTCATGTTGTGCCTCGATACCATATGAAAATTGAGTCACAATAATCTGAGGACTAAAGCACAATCTTACAGAAAATTCAAGACAATTTACACACAAAATGACATAGCAGTGCTACAATTAGAGGTTGTAGTTGTATATTATCAATGATCAATCAGAATTCATGATACAATGTCTTACACTTGCATGAATAGAAATACCATTTGAATCCCAAGGAGTTCATTCGAATTACACACATGAGAGTGGCTTAGCTGTCAGTTAGCCACATTAAACACATTAGTTAACCACTAATCACAATCAATAATCGACTCTAACTAAATTAGAGCAATTATGACTGAGTCTAACTGAATAGAACTCAAATACATGTCAATTATTAGGTGGGGGTGCATATCTAACTCAAGTTAGCTCCGATGAAGTGAACTGAACTGAGCTGAGTCACCAGAAGTTGTTGGAGGTGCCTTATATTACTCCAGTTAACTGGGGATTTCCAAAAATAGACAAAATAATGATGGAGGCGCCTTTACAGCTGCAGTTTAACTGAAAGTTGGTGGAAAAACCATCAGTTAATTGATTTGGGGTGCTTAGGTCATGTAGATCAACCCATATTTTCTCCTTGATTGAAGGAGAAAGCTCAGTTAGTCTCCTCGATTGAAGGAGAAGACACAATTAGCCTCCTTGATTGAAGGAGGATGATCTAGTTGATGATGCAGTCACATATTTGAGCGAATAACTTAGGATACGTGGAAAATAGGCCAATTAGGAAAAACAAACATGTGTGGGTTGGATAATGACTCCAACACTATTAATGTCTTCTACATTATAGATTTATATTAGTCATATTTCTTCCTCCAAAGCTACCTTGGTAATTATCATTCCATGCTCACAGATCAAGTATCTCTACCTTGTGTTGGCCATTATGTAGTTTTCCTTAACTTTTCTGTGTTGGCCATCCCTGATATTGATATACGTCATTTTATTTCATAACATTCAGGTCTTCTAATTTACTCGTGTGTGTTAATGAAGGATCCATTAATGCATTCTTTCTCACAAGTCCCTTCCCATCGAGTTCAACTCATCTTACTCTGGGAAAGAGACTTAGAGTTTTGGATAGTTTCTTGGGTTCCACTTTCATTATCGATGCCACTCCCTTGCATTTCATATCGATTCATATTCTAAACCAATAATCCAACAATATCCTCCTTGTTTGACTTCAACTTACTTATTCACATGGTTATGACTCATACTTTGGATTTGGATGAATACCTTAGGCTTTCAGCTGACAAATCCTAAATTGTGCAAGATCATGTCATCATTTGTGACATAAATCCAGTTTTGACGATCTATCTTTGTACTTATTTGGTTGCGATCCACTTTGTAAACCGCTTGTGACCATTTGGTCATTTTCAGATGGTGTATATGTGTAAAGTGGATCTATATTGTAATGGAGATCATGTTCCACATTATTGAACATGGCATCGTATCAGTGATGATGTTGTAAAATGACCTCGTATTTGTTTGTTTCAGGTACTTTCTTGCAGCCTTCATTCTGGTTTTTTTGCATTCCTCTTTTCTAATGTGATGTATTTCACTTTCCCTATGACCTCATACATTAGGGGCAATTTGTTATCCCTTGAATCGACACTTCCCCATCTCACTGACGGTACTAAGTTTGTTGTCACACAAAAGGACAAATAGATTAAAGATCCATTTTTCTATAGATAATCATGGTCCTAATCACTCATTGTTTACTCCAAGTTTGTCTCTTTTAGTTGTGTTCTTAAGGAATACACGCATGTGGAAATATATCAAATCGCATCCCACATGCTAGTTGACTGTATTCAACTAGCATTTTCCCTAAAATGTTGTACACGTGGTTTAGGCTAAAGGAAACTCGTGTGCCACACACAGGTTGCCTTTGCACCACTAGCATGTCCCTCCAAAATTAATTAAAATTAAAAAGAGATTAATTAGAAGGTGGTTGAGTTCGTTTTTTGAACCTCCCCACCTTCCCCAAATAATTTAGCCTCGCAACTTCTATCCTCATATTTGTCATAAAATAATGAGAGAGGCTAGGAAAAGGAAAGAAGAACACTTGACCTAAGATTATGCTGGAGGATTTTGGTTAGAAAGGAGGAACAAGGAGACTCGGGTCATGGTTTCAAGGAGTCAATGTCAAATTGAGGTATAATTGTACTTGTTTCAAGTTACTTGATTAAAGAGATCTTCCCTTTCCACTAAGTTGTGTACACTTTTTTATCTTTAATGAATCATGTTCATAGATTATGATTTCAATGTTAAGTTTCAATATCTTTCTTATACATGTTTTAGATTTATGATAGTCAAAAGTGTTTGAGGAGGGTATCTTTTCTTTTAGGTCTTGGAGTAGCATATTGGATATTGGTTTGAAAGAAAGCACAAACCTAGGACCAACCTTCATAAATAAGGTGTATAATATCTATCACTCGAACCCTTTTTTCTTTCTCTTATCAAATTTATGTTTGGTTTGAGTCTAGTTTGTAGTCATTTCAGTCTTAGTATAATTGAGTATGTTGGTGACCTCCACAACCCAAGTCATAGGAATAATTCTTAACAACAGTCGGTTGAGTCTAATCCCCTCTCAATCCCTTCTCCACCTTTGTGATCGAATATGGCCCGGTTGGAAGATCATACTTTCAAAAGAAGAAATCTAAGTTTGGATAAAGAATTAAGGACAGTTTTGTTTGCATTATGATGGTGCTTCAAAAGGAAACCAAGGGGAAGCAAGTGTGGGGGACGGGTGGTGATATATAACCCTGAGGGACATCCGATCAAACTCTTTGCATGGGGTCTTCATATAAAACCAATAATCAAGCATATGTTCTTCTTCAAGGTTGCAAGCATATGTTCTCCTTCAAGGTTGAAACCTTATCTAAAAAGTTGGTATCCTCTTTGTTATTATTATTCAAGATTCATCCTTGATTATTCAACATATGAATATTAATTCCAAGCATTGTGATTTTAACCTTCAAACACCAATAGACAGAATTAGATAGGAAATTGGAAATTTTCTATATGTCCACTTCTTCCATGTATTATTCCATTTGAATGAGGATTCTAACAAAGAATCCAACTCTAACAAAGAATCCAACTTAGAAACCCATATGCTTGAAAATAAACTTCAACTGTACTGGAATGATGTTGGCCTAGGAAAGGGACATAAGAAGGAAGTTCACGTGCGCAACCAAGGAAAATGCGCCACACGTGCGATAGAAGAAAAGGAAGATCGTGAGGGACAAAAAGGGCCCGCAAAGGTAGAGCATAGAGGTGCATGCCAAACAAAAGGTAAGCACGGAAGTGCACAAGGGCAAAACGGCCCGAAAGCAACAGGGCGGTCATGGGTGCAGAAGCTGGCTTAAGTCAACGGATGCTACATGAGTGGAAGCACATTGTAAGTAAGGTCATTAGTTCCTCGTGTCGCCACAGTTGTATCCTAGGGGGAAACTGATGGTGACAGTTAACAGACTGCCTGTAAGCAGTCGATCAGGTGTGGTCATGTAAAATGATATAAATAGGAGAGATGTAATAGTTAGAAGGTTTCTTTTTGTTAGTAGTAATTACAAAGTAGGTCTAAAAGATGAGATATGTATAAAGTTGTAGAGAACGGATATAAGAATAATTTAATCAAGAATATGCAGGAGGCAGTCAGGATAGTGAAAAGGGAGAGCTCTACTAGAGCAGTGCAGATGCTAGGGAAGTCGATCCAGGCTATGTGCAGATCTGTAGGTAGTAGCAGTAGATTAGGAGAAATAAACTAGATATCATGAGAACTATGAGTCTAAACTTAAATACATATCTCAAGATCAGTCTGCATCCCACAGACTGCAAGGTGCTATATCCTTTCTCATGCCAGATGAAGAGCACCTTGGTGGTTTTTCCCAGATGGGTTTCCACGTTCTTTCTTGTGTCTAAATGAATGATTGATGTGGTGAATGTTTATGTGATTGATTGTTAGTTTCTTTCTGTATCATGTTAATTGTGGTTCAGTCTCTATTAGTTTCTTGCAATTGGTAAATGGATGAACAGAATGCATTGTTGAATTGGAACTGTATATATATCATTCTATATAATTATTGTTATGAATCCCAACTTAAGTTGTAGAGCTAATTGATGTGAATCAGCTGCGACGGATGAGTTGTGCCAGCTACAAGGTGGAAAGAAAAGTCAAGTCACGTGCAATGACATATAGTTGTGCTCAGTCGCACAGAACTGACTCCTCCGTCGAGCCGTCCTACTACCTTCATTGAGCTCCTTGGCTGTGAACCAAGGGACTATACTTCCCTGACAATTATAGAAACATAGTTCCAGTGGTTACCCATATATGAGATATCTCAGGTGAGACTGCACCTGCTTCGCAGGTGTTTTCGATGGGGATTTCTCTATCATGTCGATATCTCGATTAGTTGTTGGATCGATGGGCTACGCAGAACCTGGGTTGTGCAAGTGGGGAAAAGTGGCCAACAAATGGTTTTGTTGCCGGGACCCTTTTGATTAAATCGAGGAGATGTTATGGCACTCGATGAAGGAGGATATAGAATAATGGCTGCATGTTAAATGCTGATGTTCGCACAAGAAGAGGCCGATGAAATATGGGCGAGCGCAAGGAAATGGATATGGGGACTATCGTAGTGGTAGAGTCATGCAGTTTGTGGAGTGAATATGTTGTGTAAGATATAGAAGTAATCTGGAAGGTAGTAAGAAGAGATGTTTCTGGGAAGTTCTGACGATGAGTTAGGCACTGAATTCTTGAGAAGTGGAAGGAGGTTCCGGTCAAGGAAATGGAGAAAGGTAACAGGAGGCAGGAGGGCCTATAGCTTTCCTAGAGAGGGTTAATATGGATGTGAGTCATACCTAGACGAAGGATCCTGTGACAAAGAGGAGTATAGCCCGGTTTCTAAGAGAGTAGAATCAGGAGGGTCTATAGAATCACCAATAATAGGACGTGACTACAGTATTCCAAAGAGATCACCTAGAAGAACACCTAGAATTCCCTCACCTAAACCCCTTGTGAACACTAGCAGTCCTAGTGTCAGGACTGGTGAGCAAGAAATCCCATCTGCAATCCCTGTAAATCCTGTAAACTCAGGAAATCCAGTGAACAATCCCAGGGCCACCCTAATGGTGGGGATAGATGTTAGACTACCCACCTTTAACGGGAATGGAACAAAAGACCCAGAATAGGATTGGTTCCTTTGTGAGGCTATCTGGATGGTACGCTTAGTACATAATGCCGATATAAAGAAGGCACAGATGATCACGACTCTAAGGGGTCGTGCCCTAGATTGGTTCATGAAATTTTGTGCCACACCAGTAGGAACCCCACAGAAGACTCTTGAGAGATTCAGTGAGCAATGATCTTGAAGTTTCAAAAACCCTAATCGAAGTCCCAATGTATTATTGAGATCAAGGAAATTAAGTAGGCTCCAGCAGAAACGGTATGGGACTTCGACCAGCGGTTTAAAATGCTGATGGCCAAGGTTAGTTTCCAAATGTCGGATGTACAGCATAAAGAGTGGTTTATTGTTCCGCTAATACCACATATAAGAGGACCACTCATGTAGTAAAAGATTGCAATGCAAACAGAGGCATTGAAATTAGCAATGAAGCTAGAGGCTTCGCCCATTGGGGATGGTGCCACCGGAATGATACAGATTCAGTCTTAGTTTCCTAATCTGACTATTCAACTCCAAGATATGAAAAGGGGAAAAGAAGCACACGAAGACCTCTAGTGTACCTGATGTTGGACCAATGGACATACCAAAGATGAATGCCCGGAATATATGAACTACATCTCATCCAGTGGGCCAAACCCATTGAATAGCCAAGTATTTCCACAGTATTTCCTTGGTGTAATATATGCCAAACAAGAGGACATCGGGACACCAATTTCCTATTTATGCACAAGATGGTATGTACACCAACCAGTTTATATTGTAAATTTTGTAAATCTGTAGGCCATGATGAAAAGGATTGTAGGGCCTACTAGCTCATGAGGGAGAAAACATTAGATTCATATTTGATGAAGACAGAAGAGCAAGTAAAGATTGAATAGACCCCACCTCATTTCCAAGCTCCTCCCTAGTTTCAGGTTGTACATCAATTCCCATCTCCGCAGTAGTTTCAGATGGCACCATAGTTTCAGAATACGGCCTTGTATAACTTATACCAACAGCAATACCAGCAACCGCAACATCTGTTACAACCACCTCAAACGGGGGGTGGAAATTATCATTAGAGGAAATTTGGAGTCTGAAATGGGCCTTATAAGAAAACGCACCATCAATAAATTTTGTGAGTTGGAATTCAAGAACCAGTAGAATTTCAATAAAATGAGTCAACCATAATGGTTGAATTGACATATTTATCATAAAATAAAACTACTTTTTTTGTTCGTATTTTCGACATATCTCCCTGTTTTTTTACTCAAATTCTGAGTGGGAGAGTTCGTTGGATGTAGAATTTAATTCTGCATCCAACGAGTACCCACACTACATACTTTTGATGGACCCCGCTACCCCAAAAACAAGAAATGCCTAAAAAAATGTGATGATGATGTCATCAACACATTTTTTCAGACATTTCTTGTTTTGGGGGTAGCGGAGTCTGTCAAAAGTATGCAATGTGGGTACTTGTTGTATGCGTAATTAAATTCCACATTCAATGAGCTCTCCTACTCGAAATTTGAGTAAACACACAGGGAGATATGTCGAAAATACGAACAAAAAAAGTAGTTTTTTTCATTCTTCCTCCAAAATTAATAACTATTAATTTATTATTTTAACTATTATTTTATCATTTTCCTTAGGAGGCCCATTTTAGACCTCAAATTTCCTCTAATGAGGGGCCGGGGAGGAGGAGGATTTGGTCGGGGAAGAGGGTCAGTTGTATGTTACAATGGTGGAGTACCGGGGTATTATGCTAGGGACTATCCAGAACCTGCGAGGACTTGCTCATATTGCAGGAAGGATCACAATGTGGAGCAATTACCACAGCTCATCGCTTGATGGCAAGCCCGGACACTTGGAGCAGCCAACCCGGTACCAAACCCTGCACCAAATCTTGCGTTGAATGCTCCTAATCCAAATGCCAATATCAATATACAGATGATAGTCACTGAACCATGAGAACCAAATGTGGCAGTGGTCACGAGGGGAGGTACTACAACCGGTGCAGACCAAGCTACGCAAACAGACCCTATGACACACATGCAACCCTAGGTGCGACCTTCTACAAAGAAGAAAGTGCCAATTGATATTCAAGAACAAAAGCGCATATTCATGGATGTGTGCCTAGAGTTCATCGGTGCAAACCAGCCATCTACCTCAGGCCAAGTGAAATATATGCCTGAAAGATTCCAGAATATATTTGAACAATGAAGTACCAACAAAACTAGAGATAAGGTTAGTAAACTTAAACCTTTCTTGTTAGGTTGTTTAGTGCTAATCAAGGATAAATAAGTGCTTGCAGAATTGAAAGCACTCATTGAAACACTTCTGGAGGGAGACCCTCCACCAAAGAAAGTTAACAGTGTCAAGACCAAGCTCAAGACAAGACATGAACTCAGGATGACCACATAAATTGGTGATTATGATATGGATTATATCATCCTCAACTTAGGATATGATGTCAACATTTTAATGCACCAGACGTGGGAAATAATGGGCAAGCCACCCTTAGAATTGTCCCCCATTCAATTAAGGCTTGCAAATCAAGCAAAGGTCCTCCCTGTTGGTAGGCTGGGTCAAGTTCAAGTGGATATTGAAGGATTATGCACTTTTGCGGACTTATACGTCATAGATATAGTGGATGATGCCACCCGATATCCTGCACTCCCTGGGATTGATTGGGCAATGGAAAATCAAATGATCATAAATTTCAAAAGAAGGATCATATCATTTAAAGATGTGTAGATGCAGGTCGTTGTACCCCTTGACCCGCTAGAAGGACTGAGGTATGTTGATCCAGTGTTCAACAAAGGGCAGGGTGACCATCTTGACACCATCTACAATATAACCTCCCTTCGGGAAGACTATATTAATCCTACTGCAGACGATAACATAAGTTGGAAATGTGAGATTTCATGTACATTAGACTTAGGAGAGGCACTGGAGAAGTGGCAGAATCGATTACATGAAATATCGTTGAGAAAATGTGCCAAGATGACTAAGTCTGTCAGACGAGCAGGAACTCATTCATGACTACTACCCACATATGAAGAACTGCCTAAATTGGCAATGTTCTTTACTAAATTTGAAGAACTGGTAACAGAGCCACAGCAACTGTCTACACTATACTTTACACTGAAAGCTACACCCGCGCGATGGTGGGGTACACATAAGAACGCCATAACTGAATGGCCGCAATGCAGAAAGCTGCTCGAAGTAAGGTTTGGGGAAGGAATTACAAATGTAACCCAAAGATATACGGGGTTATCAAACCCTGGTGAACACTTAGAACAATGTTCCAAAGCATTCTCGAGCTACCCTCGCTAGGAATGGGTTCACCATTTCATCCATACTCTTGAGACGGCACCACGAGGCTGGTATGCATCTATGGAGATGCGCCAAGAAATAAGGGAATGGGAAGAAGTTGCAAAAAAATTCAATTACACATTCCAGTTTGCGGATGAACAACCTACAGTTGATATTGCACTGAAAACTATTAAGGAGAAAATATTCACTGAGATCCCACTGGAGTTTGTGTATTCTCAACCTTGTGCAGCGCATTCCCACCAATGTTGTGAAACAGTCCAACATTAGATGACATGCTATAATCTCTCTAGGGACCCGGATGATGATCCGACCAACATCAATATCCTGGAATCGGAAGGATTGCGTGAGGTAGAAGGAAGTGGTATTTCTGGTGAGCAGTTTATTAAGCCGCTAAATATTAAAAAGGTTAACATTGGATCGGAGGACAATCTGAAATTTTCCAACATTGGAGACTACTGGGATGAAGAGCCAGTAGCCAAAAACACCGATCTATTACATGAATTTCAAGACCTATTCCGGACAAATTTCAGGGAAATGAAGGGAATAGTAGGGGATTTGGGTGAAATGAAAATTCCACTCAAACCTGACGCAATACCAGTGAAACAACAGCCATACAGATTAAACCCACATTATAAGGAAAAATTAAAAGCAGAACTGGATCACATGTTGGAGGCAGGAATTATTGAACCAGTTGAGGAGTCGGAATGGATAAGCCCCATAGTCATCCAGGAGAAAAAGGTGACAGGTGAAGTCAGAATCTGTGTCGACTTGAGGAAAGTAAATGATGTATGCTTGCATGATCCATTCCCTACACCATTCATGGATGAGATTTTGGAAAGAGTTGGTGGACAGGAAATGTATTCATTCACAGACATGTTCTTAGGATACCATCAAATCTGAATTGTGCAAGAAGATCAACACAAGACAACCTTTGTAACAGAATGGGGATGCTACCAATACATGTACCAAATTGAGCTGAACTTGAGAAAATGTATATTATGTGCACCATTCAGTGTACTATTGGGCCATGTAGTATGCCGTGATGGGATCCTTGTCAACCCAATGAAGGTAGAAATTATCCTATACTTACCTCTGCCTACATCCGTCATGTAACTCAGGTCCACATTGGGACATACAAGGTATTATCCGAAATTCAAAAGAGGGTATGCAAAGATAACTGCCCCAATGGAGAAGCTACTAAAAAAATATGCCAAGTTCGAGTGGAATGAAAATTGCCAAGAAATTCTGGATAAGATGAAGAGTAAAATGGCTACTGCACCAATATTAATATTTCTGGATTGGAAAAAAGAATTTCATGTACATGTTTATGCATCATCGATTGCGCTTGGCATAGTTTTAACCCAACCAGGGGATGGCGCAATTGACCACCCGATCGCATTTGCAAGTAGGAAACTATCAACGGTCGAGAAAAATTATACCACAACTGAAAGAGAAGGCCTTGCAATGGTCTATGCACTACAAAAATTCAGACATTATCTATAACTTGGACACTTCAAAATGTTCACTAACCATTCTGCACTAAAGTACCTGGTCAACAAGCCAGTTTTAGGGGGGGGAATCTGTCGATGGCTCCTCCCATTTCAAGAATTTGACTTTGAAGTCATTGTGAAGCTAGGATGACTAAATGTTGGGCCTGACCACTTATCACAAATTGAAAGTGGTGAGGAACCCACCAGCCTAGAGGACAATTTACCAGATGCGCAATTATTTGCTATAGATGTCGTCAATAAAGAATTCGATGTGATTATACACTTACTAAATACAGGGTATGCACCTGAAGATTATTCGACATGGAAAAAGAAATATCTAGTTTTCAAGGCCTCAGACTACACGCTAATCATAGGACAGCTCTATAAGTTGGTACCGGATGAAATACTGTGAAGATGTGTCTTTGAGCATGAAAGACAATGGGTAATGGTGGAAGCGCATGCGGGTGTCTCGGGAGGACACTATGCTGGGAAAGCAACAGTGCACAAGATTTTGCAAGCCGAACTCTGGTGGCCAATGGTACATATGGATACAAGGAAATACTGTCACAACATTGATAAATGTCAAAGAACGGGGAAACCATCGCGACGTGATGAAATGCCACTTGCGCCAAAAATTACACTGCAGGCCTTTGATAAATGGGCAGTGGATTTTGTTGGCCCTATCAGTCCCCCAGGGAAATAGAATGGTGCATGTTATATCATCACTGCTGCAGATTACTTGACAAGATGGGTAGAGGCAGCACCTGTAAAATATTGTACTGCTGCAACTGCGGCCCACTTCCTCTTTGAGAACGTCAACACAAGATTTGGTTGTCCCAAAATCCTAATCAGCGACCAAGGTACGCATTTTGTAAATAAGGTAATTGTTGAACTGACTGCAGAATTCAAAATCCAACACAAGAAAACAACACCCTACCACCCTCAAGCAAATGGAACTGTTGAGGCATTCAACAAGGTACTCAAGAATGCGCTGACCAAAGTACGCAATGTGCGCAGAGATGACTAGGACTAGAAAGTCTCAGCTGTATTATGGGCCTATAGAACAACATGCAAATGACTAAATGGATACACCCCTTTCCATTTGGTCTATGGATAAGAATCAGTCGTGCCCATGGAATATATTGTCCCAAGCCTATGAATTGATGTGATAACAGAGATGATAGATACTACTGATGTAGAAGAGAGGCCTGGCGCAGCTAGTTCAAATGTAAGAAGACCATTTTATTGCAGCCTTCCATCAAAATGTGGAAAAGCAATGATAGAAAGCCTAGTATGACCACCACATCACCACAAATCAGTTCAAGGTTGGTGGACTTGTTCTGATATATGATAGTAAGTTTTTCAATCATCCGAGAAAACTCAAAACGCACTGGTTAGGTCCATACGTAGTTGCGCACATTACTGAAGATGGTGCAGTAAAAATACATAAGCTAGATGGAACACCGGTAGTAGGAATGATCAATGGTAGTCAATTAAAACCCTATCACGACGACTATGGCATGGTCCCATAAAGCTGTGATGCACAAAATAAAAATAAGAGACTCGGCAGGCACTGACAGCTGACCAAAAGTGACAAACCGATAGCAGGCACTGACAACCGGTAAAGGCATGGAAAATTTGAAAAATATTCGGCACCACTAAACGTTCAGTAGCATTAAAACGAAAAACCAGAGGAGAAAGACGGTGGGATTTTCAGTCCCATCTAGTAGAGTGCCCTTAACTACCCTGACAAATGCATAATGGATCTTAAGCATGCAAAGGGTGAGCCCATGTGATCCGCTAGAGGGTCCTTCAATCTATCCAGTCAGCGTAAAGACTCGTCACCTATAAACAGTCCTTACCCTTAGCTGTATAACCTTTTCATTGTTTTGACGAACCAGCGAACCAAAGAGCTGAGGCCGCTGCACAGACCAAGCCATCCTTCAGAGCCAAAGACCTTACTCAGTAAAATATTTCAGCAATAGTAAGCACTCCAATAAGGACATCTTGAACTGGTTTGGCTGCCCAAGAAGATGAAGAAGACCCAGGCAAATTTGAAAGTAGTACCGAGACCGAGGATCGTCCAAAAGCCGCTACAGAGTCTGGCGCTTCCATCACACGCAGGGATTCAGCTCACACAGATAACTGCCTCCCGACCACTAGTGCAACCAACGGGAGCCCAAGTTTTTGTCGTCATGTAACCCTTGACTGTCAACCCCCCAAGTTCCTCTAGCCCTGTAGAAAAAATACCCAAAGCTCGTAGAGACGACCTATTTTGGCCAACATCACTGGAAGCAAAGCTCACTTAAGAGGAGAAGAACTTACTGCCACCCTCTGTATCTCCTAGGAGGCCCGGCGTCGTAGGTGTAATGGTGAACATTCCAGAGCTATTAGAAGAACCCACTATTCCAAAGGGAATCACAAAACCTCAGGACAACATAAAACCCCAGGATTCCATCATAACCAAGCTTCAGGTATTAAAGTTTGAAGGCTATGACACTCGAAAGCTCGACATCTCCAGATATCAATTCATGGTCGTAAAATTTGGCCAACCACTGGAGGCATACATTGTCTCTACACTAGAGTCTGCGTGCAGATTAGAACAGTTCGGTATATTAAACCTACTCCTTATACCCCATTTCGGTCGCTCTAAACCAGTCGGAATGTATGTTAAGAAGCTACTTGTGTGCTTCCATTGTGGCTACCTTTGGCTAAACAAACCGTATGAGGTGACGGTGGACTTGATTTCGGCCACTACAGGTCTGTTGCAAAATGGACTTGAACCGGCCCCATACTTACATAATGAGGGGGAAAGGATAGACAAAAATGATATGAAGGCTAAGTACCAACTCATCCGCAATGGCAAGGGTTTTCTCATCAGCTACATTGAGGATAGTGTTGTGCAAGCAACAGCAAATATCTTGTGTAGCAAGACCCTGCACAAAATGAGGTCGGTCGAGTGCACAACTGCAATAGTAGAACTTGCAGAAAAGTGTGCACATGGGGTGCACATTAACTGGTCCCAGTTCCTCTTGAATGAACTGCTAGATGATGCATGAGAAGCACAGGAACAACCTACATCCAAGTTTCACTTCTCTTGGCTCTTAATTTTAATTTATTTTGGAGTATGGGCTCCACCACTGACCTACCAGCCTATGGATATCCTCATAGAGTTCCTTGGCAGGCCTTATCAAAACCTATGGGACCATAAGGACAACAAGTGCAAGAATGATGCCAGAATTACATTTTTCCTACAGGGAGAAAGGCTCCAGCAAATTTTCCATGCACAATACCGGCTGACTTCTGCAACAGTTGCAAAGTATCCATTCATTCAATTCCATGCAACACAGCACGACATCATCTTGCAACCCCTTGGGGATCCCAAGAATTAAGCGGTTCCAACATTCTTTATCCTCAGGAATGTGGATATTGAACAAGAAATCAAATATTGGCCTAAGGAATGGCTTGCCCATTGTGAGAAGGTTCCTGCATGACAGCAAGTGCCACAGGAGAATCCACCAGAGAACCCAAACCAATATGGCGCCAATGCCAATTTGCAGGAGCCCTAAGATGGCTCCCATGAAGATGAAGCTGAAGATGAGCGAGATATACCCAGTTCCAACCTTGGTGACTCCGCTATGAGTGAGGAATTGAGCATCAATCAAGCCAAGAAAAAGAGGGGCAAGCAGCCCATGCAAGAGGAAAAAGATGAAGACACATTAAGCTTCTCGTATAGCAAGTAGAAGAAGGTTAACTGGCCCCATGTCAGGGACATATCAGACACGGACCTGACCCTTCTACGCTCTTTCATTGCCAAAGTTACTAAGAAAACTTTGGGAAAGCTCATGACCTGGAAAACCAATTTGATAGCAGCCATCACCACAAAGTTTAACCAACTCGCATAGACTTTCACCAAAGTGTGAGACACCATGCACGATGGAACCTATGGTTTCACCCAATCAAGTGCCTTAGCGGTGCCAATAATTATCCCACCCCGGACGATATAAATTCCTATGTAGGCATTGTCTAAGAAAGGAGAGGAAAGCGAGGAAAGTCTCCCTAACTTGGACACATTAATTTTAAATTTTTCAAAGTTAACTTTGTCGCAGATATATTCTATTCAATAGGTCGCTGCCACAGAAATTAGAATCCGAGAAAATGCAGCTGCTTCTCAAGTAGCTAAGGCAACCAGGAAAGCAAAGGAGCGAAAGCAGGTTTTCAACCGCCAACGGACAAACTTGGAAACCCAAGCCCAAAGGAAGGCTTCACTATAACAAGCAATAAGGGAGGCAGCGGTGCAACTCTTCGACGAGGAAGCATAAGATGAGGTCAAACCGGTGCATCAATT
This sequence comes from Pseudotsuga menziesii, assembly GCA_001517045.1. Lineage (NCBI taxonomy): Eukaryota > Viridiplantae > Streptophyta > Pinopsida > Pinales > Pinaceae > Pseudotsuga > Pseudotsuga menziesii. The sequence continues at coordinate 791,562 of LPNX010923610.1, forward strand.
GAAACATCTATCCAAGCTAGCCACGGATCTCCAGAAGCAGATCCAAGAGATGAAAACCAACCCGCAGCCTGGAACGCCTCCGGAAGTGTTGCAGAAATCGGAAACTCAAGTTGTTTCCCAGCTGAAGAAATTTGAGAGCATTTGTGTAGAAGCAATGGAAGCAATTGCTGCAACATGGGAACAACTCATCGATGATGAGACTACGAAGCAACTTGGCGAGCAAGTACAGAAAGAAAACTTATAAATCTTAGCACTGAAAGACGAGATTAAGAAGCTGCCAATGAAAAAGAAAATCGCCAGGGGAACTAAGCTTAAGGAGCTCCTCGATAAGGCTAGAACCCTGCATGACCAGGGAAGCATGCACAACAAGGAAACGGTTGACCAACAGGCCTATCCAAGTGGATAACAAAGTTAATTCAGTCGGTTCAGCAGCGAATCCATGAGTTCACTAGCACACTGGATAGTACCTCATTAGAACACCCAAGCAGCAGCAGATTACAAGAACTCGAGAAGCAAGCATATGAAGCTTGCCAGGAGATAAAATGGCTTACACCTATTCTGTCCCATTTCCAGCAAAACGTTGGCAATGTATACTAGCTTGCAGACAAATATATAGTCGCAGTGGAGACCATAGAAGAACTAAGAGAAGAGGTAGGAGAAGAAGAACACAACGCAAATAAAGGCACATAGAAACATGATGTAGAACATCAAAAGTGCCATCAAGAAGGCATGGACCAGACGTAGAACAAGCTATGGGTATAGACTTCTCAGAATAGGCTGAATAGGAAGTCATATTAGCCCAAGTCAAAAAAAAATGCAAGGTACGAGATGCACAAGCTACAAATCAGAAGAAGCTAAAAATTAAAAAAAATTCAAAAGATACCACGCAAGTCAGGCTGCTCATATGTCCTTTGCTTCATGGTTTAGGACGAGCAACAGGTGAGTGTTGGGGGCCTGTTGGCCTGGGAAAGAGACATAAGAAGGAATTTCATGTGCACAACCAAGGAAAATGCACTGTGCGCACAATAGAAGCAAAGGAAGATCACGAGGGATGAAAAGAGCCCGCGAAGGTAGAGCAGAGAGGTGCGCGGCAAAGGAAAGGCAAGCACAGAAGTGCGCAAGGGGAAAACGGTCGAAAAGTGACAGGGCGTTCATGGGTGCGTAAGCCAGCTTAAGTCGACGGATGCCACATGAGTGGAAGCATGTTGTAAGTAAGGACGTTAGTGCCTCGTGATGAGTAATGATCACCACAGTTGTAGCCTGGGGGGGCTATAGGTGACAGTTAACAGACTGCCTATAAGCAGTCAACCGGGTGTGGTCGTGTAAAATGATATAAATAGGAGAGATTGAATAGTTAGAAGGCTTCTTTTTGTTAGTCGTAATTGTGGAGTAGGTCTGAAAGATGAGATTTGTATACAGTTGCAGAGAACGGATCTAAGAAGAAGGTAATCAGGAATCTGCAGGAGGCAATCAAGATAGTGAAAGGGGAGAGCTCTACTAGAGCAGTGCAGATGCTAGGGAAGTCGATCTAGGCTATGTGCGGATCTGTAGGTAGTAGCAGTAGATTAGGAGAAATAAACTAGAGAGCATGACAACTATGATTCTAAACTTAAATACATATCTCAAGATCAATCTGCATCCCACAGACTGCAACGTGCTATATCCTTTCTCATGCCAGATGAAGAGCACCTTGGTGGTTTTTCCTAGATGGGTTTCCACGTTATTTCTTGTGTCTAAATGAATGATTGATGTGGTGAATGTTTATGTGATTTATTGTTAGTTTCTTTCCGTATCATGTTAATTGTGGTTCAATCTCTGTTAGTTTCTTGCAATTGGTAAATGGATGAACAGAATGCATTGTTGAATTGGAACTGTATATATATCATTCTATATAATTGTTGTTATGAATCCTGACTTAAGTTGTAGAGCCGATTGATGTGAATCAGCTGCGCCGGACGAGTTGCACCAGCTACAAGGTGGAAAGGAAATTCAAGTCATGCACGATGACATACAGTTGTGCTCAATCGCACAGAACCAACTCCTCCCTTGATCCATCTTGCTGCCTTCATTGAGCTCCTTGGCTGTGAACCAAGGGACTATACTTCCCTGACAATCATGGAAACATGGTTCCAGTGGTTACCCATCTATGAGATATCTCAGGTGATACTGTACCTGCTTCGCAGGTGTTGTCGATGGGAATTTCTCTATCATGTCGGTATCTTGGGTAGTTGTTGGATCGACGGGCTACGCAGAACCTGGGTCATGCAAGTGGGGAAACGTGGCCAACAAATGGTTCTGTTGCCGGGACCCTTTTAATTAAATCGGGGAGATGTTATGGCACTCGATGAAGGAGGATATAGAATACTCGCTGGAGGTTAAACATTGATGTTCGCATAAGAAGAGGCCGATGAAAGACGGGCGAGCGCAAGGAAATGGATATGGGGACTATCGTAGTGGTCGACTCACGCAGTTTGTGGAGTGAATATGTTGTGTAAGATATAAAAGTAATCTGGAAGGTAGTAAGAAGAGATGTTCCTGGGAATTTATGATGATGAGTTAGGCACTGAATTCTTTAGAAGCGGAAGGAGGTTCCGGTCAGGGAAATGGAGAAAGGTAATGTTATGGAGAGAAATTCCTATGGCTTGGGGTACCACAACAGACAGCTTGACTCCAGAAATCAATCTTTCCCAATATGCAATAGAAATAAAATGTCTAACACTAAAGGATCAAACCTCGTACCTTATTCCAGATGGTTGAAGTAGATCCCCATTGAGCTTTCCAATCTTCAACTTGAATTGATAGAATACTTCCTCAACAACAAGTAAACAATACAAGCATACTATATATCATGGTGTTAGATCTATTCTAGCATATATAATCAATAATGTAAAAGCATTTGACATATTCCAATGGATACAATATTCATTCAAATACACATTATTGGACAGGACAAGATATTTCTATTAATATAAATCAAAGATTACAAGATAGATACAACCTCTGACGACACATCTGGGAACTAGAGAAACTGAATCCCCCACTTGGGCCTCCACCACTTCAATCCTCCATCTCTCGATAGTAAGCTCACAAGTAAAAGGCAAGCTTGGGAAGAACACCAAAGTGCTCCAAGGGACAAAGGTATGCAGACTCAAGTATAAGTTCCGTCAACAATGGACTATAGTTTCTTTGCTCTCAATTCTCTCTTCTTGCCTTCAATGTACCAAGGGGTTCCTTATATAGCTTTCAAAGGGATAATGAAAGGTCGAATCCAAGCGATCTCAAGGCATATGGAAGGCCAGGAGTCGAATGAGTCGGATCCATGTCAAGGAAAACTCCAAAAGGATTTGAATTATGCACACATCCCGATGTACGCGGTTATATGGTTCAAACCCACGTATGTACGCGGTTATCGGGTTAAAAGCCGCATATATCATTTTTCTTATGTTTTCAGGGATGATCAAGGAAACATCAAAGGACAAAAATGGTCCATGGGGTCTAAGGAGTCTGCAGCGGGACAGGGGAAGGCCATACAAAGTGTGATTCACCTAGAGTGGTGAAATCCGCTATAACAGGTAATAGGAGGCAAAAGGGCCTATAGCTTTCCCAAAGAGGGTCAATATGGATGTGAGTCATACCTAGACGAAGGATCCTGTGATGAAGAGGAGGAGTATAGCCCGGTTTTTGAGAGAGTAGAATCAGGAGGGTCTATAGAATTTCCAAGAATAGGAAGTGACTACAGTATTCCAAAGAGATCACCTAGAAAAACACCTAGAAGTCCCTCACCTGAACCTCTTGTGAACACTAGCAGTCCTAGTGTCAGGACTAGTGAGCAAGAAATCCCATCGGCAATCCCTGTAAATCCTATAAACTCAGGAAATCCAGTGAAAAATCCTAGTTCCACCCTAATGGCGGGAACAGATGCTAGACTACCCACCTTTAAAGGGAATGGAACAAAAGACCCAGAACAGGATTGGTTCCTTTGTGAGGCTGTCTGGATGGTACGCTTAGTACATAATGCCGATATAAAGAAGGCATAGATTATCACGACTCTAAGGGGTCATGCCTTGGATTGGTTCATGAAATTTTGTGCCACACCAGTAGGAACCCCACAGAAGACTCTTGAGGAGATTCGGTGAGCAATGATCTCAGAGTTTTGAAAACCCTAATCGGAGTCCCAATGTATTATTGAGATCAAGGAAATTAAGTAAGCTCCAACAGAAATAGTATGGGACTTCAACCAGCGGTTTAAAACGTTCATGGCCAAGGTCAGTTTCCAAATGTCGGATGTACAACATAAAGAGTGGTTTATTGTTGCGCTACTACCACATATAAGAGGACCACTCATGTAGTAAAAGATCGCAATGCAGACAGAGGCATTGGAATTAGCAATGAAGCTAGAGGCTTCACCCATTGGGGATGGTGCCACCGGAATGATACAGATTCAGTCTTAGTTGGCTAATCTGACTATTCAACTCCAAGATATGAAAAGGGGAAAAGAAGCACACGAATACCTTTGGTGTACTTGATTTCGGACCAATGGACATACCAAAGATGAATGCCTAGAATATATGAACTGCGTCTCATCCGGTGGGCCAAACCCATTGAATAGCCAAGTATTTCCATAGAATTTCCTTGGTGTAATATATGCCAAACAAGAGGACATTGGGACACTGATTTCCTATTTATGCACAAGACAGTATGTACACCAACCAGTTTATATTGTAAATTTTGTAAATCTGTAGGCCATGATGAAAAGGATTGTAGGGCCTACTAGCTCATGAGGGAGAAAACGGTAGATTCATATTTGATGAAGACAGAAGAGCAAGTAAATATTGAACAGACCCCACCTCAGTTCCAAGATCCTCCCCAGTTTTTGGCTACACCTCAATTCCCATCTCCGCAGCAGTTTCAGATGGCACCATAGTTTTAGAATACGGCCCTGTATAACTTATACCAACAGCAGTACCAGCAACCGCAATATCTGTTACAACCACCTCAAAGGGGGGGTGGAAATTATCATGGGCCAAGGAGGAGGAGGATTTGGCTGGGGAAGAGGGTCAGTTGTATGTTACAATTGTGGAGTACAGCTGCATTATGCTAGGGACTTCCCAGAACCTGCGAGGACTTGCTCATATTGCAGGAAGGATCACAATGTGGAGCAATTCCCACAGCTCATCGCTTGATGGCAAGCCCAGACACTTGGAGCAGCCAACCCGGTACCAAACCCTACTCCAAATCTTGCGCTGAATGCTCCCAATCTGAACACCAATATCAATATATAGATGATAGTCGCTGAACCACAGGAACCAAATGTGGCAGTGGTCACGAGGGGAGGTACTACAACCAGCGCAGACCAAGCTACGCAGACAGACCCTGTGACGCACACGTAACCCAAGGTGCGACCTACCGCAAAGAAGAAAGTGCCAATTGATGTTTAAGAACAAAAGCGCATATTCATGGATGTGTGCATAGATTTCGTCGATGCAGAGCAGCCATCTACCTTAGTCCAAGTGAAATATATGCCTGAAAGATTCCTGAATATATTTGAACAATGAAGTACGAACAAAACTAGAGATAAGGTTAGTAAACTTAAACCTTTCTTGATAGGTTGTTTAGTGCTAATCAAGGATAAATAAGCACTTGCAGAACTGGAAGCACTCATCAAAACACTTCCAGAGGGAGACCCTCCACGCATGAAAGTTAAAAATGTCAAGATCAAGCTCAAGACGAGACGTGAACTCAGGATGACCACACAAATTGGTGATTATGATATGGATTATATCATCCTCAACCTGGGATATGATGTCAACATTTTAACACACCAGACATGGGAAATAATGGGCAAGCCACACTTAGAATGTTCCCCCATTCAATTAAGGCATGCAAATCAAGCAAAGGTCCTCCCTGTTGGTAGGCTGGGTCAAGTTCAAGTGGATATCGAAGGATTGTGCACTTTTGCGGACTTCCAAGTCATAGATAGAGTAGACGATGCCACCCCAATATTAAAATGGCTACTGCACCAATATTAATATTTCAGGATTGGAAAAAGGAATTTCATGTACATGTTTATGCATCATCGATTGCACTTGGCATAGTTTTAAGCCAACCAGGGGATGGCGCAATTGACCACCCGATCGCATTTGCAAGTAGGAAACTATCAACGGTCGATAAAAATTATACCACAACTGAAAGAGAAGGCCTTGCAATGGTCTATGCGCTACAAAAATTTAGACATTATCTATAATTTGGACACTTCAAAATGTTCACTAACCATTCTGCGCTAAAGTACCTGGTCAACAAGCCAGTGTTATGGGGGGGAATCTGTCGGTGGCTCCTCCTATTTCAAGAATTTGACTTTGAAGTCATTGTGAAGCTAGGATGACTAAATGTTGGGCCTGACCATTTATCGCGAATTGAAAGTGGTGAGGAACGCACCAGCCTAGAGGACAATTTACCAGATGCGCAGTTATTTGCTATATATGTCATCAATAAAGAATTAGATGCGATTATACACTTACTAAATACAGGGTATGCACCTGAAGATTATTCGACATGGAAAAAGAAATAGCTAGTTTTCAAGGCCTCAGACTACACACTAGTCGTAGGACATCTCTATAAGTTGGTACCGGATGAAATACTGTGAAGATGTGTCTTTGAGCATGAAAGACAATGGGTAATGGTGGAAGCACATGTGGGTGTCTCAGGAGGACACTATGCTGGGAAAGCAACAGTACAGAAGATTTTGCAAGCCAGACTCTGGTGGCCAACGGTACATATGGATACAAGAAAATACTATCACAACATTGATAAATATCAAATAATGGGGAAACCATCACGAGGTGATGAAATGCCACTTGCGCCACAAATTACACTACAGGCCTTTGGTAAATGAGCAGTGGATTTTGTTGGCCCTATCAGTCCCCTAGGGAAATAGACTGGTGTGTGTTATATCATCACTGCTACAGATTACTTGACAAGATGGGTAGAGGCAGCACCTGTAAAATATTGTACTGCTGCAACTGTGGCCCACTTCCTCTTTGAGAACGTCATCACAAGATTTGGTTGTCCCAAAATCCTAATCAGGGACCAAGGTACGCATTTTGTAAATAAGGTAATTTTTGAACTGACTACATAATTCCAAATCCAACACAAGAAAACAACACCCTACCACCCTCAAGCAAATGGAACTATTGAGGCATTCAACAAGGTACTCAAGAATGCACTGACCAAAGTACGCAATGTGCGTAGAGATGACTAGGACCAGAAAGTCTCAGTTGTATTATGGGCCTATAGAACAACATGCAAATGACTAACTGGATACACCCATTTCCGTTTGGTCTATGGACAAGAATCAGTCGTGCCGATGGAATATATTGTCCCAAGCCTATGAATTGCTGCGATAACAAAGATGATAGATACCGGTGATGTAGAAGAGAGGCCTGGCACAGCTAGTTCAAATGTAAGAAGACCGTTTTATTGCAGGCTTCCATCAAAATGTGGAAAAGCAACGACAGAAAGCCTAGTATGACCGCCACATCACCACAAAGCAGTTCAAGGTTGGTGGACTTTTTCTGATGTATGATAGTAAGTTTCTCAAACATCTGGGAAAACTCAAAATGCACTGGTTAGGTCCATATGTAGTTGCGCACATTACTGAATATGGTGTAGTAAAAATACATAAGCTAGATGGAACACCAGTAGTAGGAATGATCAATGGTAGTCAATGAAAACCCTATCACAATGAATACGGCACAGTCCCATAAAGCTGTGATGCACAAAATAAAAATAAGAGACCCAGCAGGCATTGACAGCTGGCCAAAAGTGACAAACCGATAGCAGGCACTGACAACCTGTAAAGGCATGGGAAATTTGAAAAAGATTCGGCACCACTAAACGTTCAGTAGCATTAAAGTGACAAACCAGAGGAGAAAGGTGGTGGGATTTTTTATCCCATCTGGTAGAGTGCCCTTAACTGCCCTAACAAATGCATAATGGAGCTTAAGCGTGCAAAGGATGAGCCCATGTGATCCGCCAGAGGGTCCTTCAATCTATCCAATTAGCTTAAAGACTCGTCACCTATAAACATTCCTTACCCTTGGTTGTATAACCTTTGCATGGTTTTGACGAACCAGCGAACCAAAGATCTAAGGCCACTGCACAGACCGAGCCATCCTTCAGAGCTAAAGACCTTACTCAGTAAAATATTTCAGCAATAGTAAGCACTCCAATAAGGACATCTTGAACCAGTTTGGCTACCTAAGAAGATGAAGAAGACCCAGGCAAAGTTGAAAGTAGTACCGAGACTGAGGATCGTCAAAAAGATGCTACAGAGTCTGGCGCTTCCATCACAAGCAGGGAGTCATCTCACATAGATAACTGCCTCCGGACCACTAGTGCAACTAGCTGGAGCCCAAGTTTTTGTCGCCGTACAACCCTTGACTATCGACCCCCCAAGTTCCTCTGGACCTATATAAAAAATACCCAAATCTCGTAGAGCCGACCCAGTTCGGCCAACATCACCAGAAGTAGAGCTCACTTAAGAGGAGAAGAACTTACTGCCGCCCTATGTATCGCCTAGGAGGCCCAGTGTTGTAGCTATAACGGTGAACATTCTAGAGCTATTAGAAGAACCCACTATTCCAGAGGGAATCACAAAACCTCAAGACGACATAAAACCCCAGGATTCCATCATAACCAGGCTTCAGGTATTAAAGTTTGAAGACTATGACACTCGGAAGCTCAACATCTCCAGAGATCAATTCATGGTCGTAAAAGTTGGCCAACCACTAGAGGAAGACATTGTCTCTACACTAGAGTATGCGCACGGATTAGAACAGTCCAGTATATTAAACCTGCTCCTTATACCCCATTTTAGTCACTCTAGACCAGTCGGAATGTATGTTAAGAAGCCATTTGTGTGCTTCCATTGTGGCTAACTTTGGCTGAACAAACCGTATGAAGTGACGATGGACATGATTTTGGCCATTACAATTCTATCGTAAAATGGACTCGACCCAGCCCCATACTTACATAATGAGGGGGAAAGGATAGACAAAAATGATATGAAGGCTAAGTACCATCTCATCCGTGGTGGCAAGGGTTTTCTCATCAGCTCCATTGAGGATAGTGTTGTGCAAGTAACAGCAAAGATCTTGAATCAGCTGTGTCGCATGAGTTGTGCTAGCTAAGAGGTGGAAAGGAAATTCAGGTCACGCGTGATGACATATAGTTGTGCTTAGTCACGCAGAACCGACTCCTCCGTGTAGCCATCCGGCTACCTTTGTTGAGCTCCTTGGCTGCGAACCAAGGGACTATACTTCCTTGAAAATCACAAAAACATGGTTCTGGCAGTTACCCATCTATGACATATCTCGAGTGAGACTACACCTGCTTCACAGGTGTTGCCGATGGGGCTTGCTCTATCGGGCCAGTATCTGGAGTAGTTGTTGGATCGGCGAGCTGCGCAGAACCTGGGTCATGCAAGTGGGGAAAAGTGGCCAACAAATGACATTGTATGGGACCTGATCCCACGACATGAGAAACAGGTGGAAATGGACATTTGGGGGCCCTCGATATGCATGTCCCCTCACCTAGTTATGCAAACAAGTTCCAGCAGTCATTTCCTTGTCCATCAAAATTATGTTAAGCTCAAGGCTCTCATTGTGACTTAAATCCTCTCATGAAATAATTTAATGTATTTTTTTGGTTACTATATATCAAGTACAAAGACATGAAAGGATGGATCGGTTGTTGCACTTAATTGGATCATAATAAATCATGTCACTAAATGGGGAAAGGGATTTAAAAGGCCCACAGGTCCACAATACTGAATGCATTTTCATCATAACAAAGTATCACCCCAAGGATTGAACAAAGGTAAGATAGGTAAATAGTTTAGAAAACGTGGTAGCATTGAGTGTTGTCTAGCCCAATATTCCTAGGGAAGTGGGCCATCATTGTGGAGAGGTATGCATCTTCCATGTGCTTCGTAGAATTGAGGAGGAAGGTATATCCACAAATCATTCTTTGATAAAGTATGAGAATTGCTTCTTAGTGATATCTAGGAGCTAGATCAATATTCACACTAAAATTATTTGACAAAATATGCAAGAGAACAGCAAAAGAGACTGAAAATCGCTTGAATAGCACATGTGAATGGTGATATTAACTGACCATATTATTACAGTAATATTGTAGATTTGTATGGTACATATTTATAATACATTGGGGAGAATTATTGATCCCTTCGATCCCATGTGAATGCATACAAGTGTCAGGATAGGATTTGACCCCTAAACCCCCCTAGGTTGACCAATAGGATCCCAAACCTAACCAAACAGTCATGAATCCATGTGTGAACATGTGTGATCATGTGTGAATAGGTAGGAAGCATGCCTGGGTCATAAATGAGGGAAGGAAAGCATGGGAGAGTGCATGGGTGACTGGGAGAGTCCCTAGGAGCCAAATAAATGCCCAAGGAGACCACAAAACAACTACATTCACACACTAGCTCCCCTAGTCAAATATGGAAGTGGTTTGCAATTAATGCAGGCACCTGGTTGACATAATGATCAAATTAGAGCACCTCAACTATCAATTAATGATCCAGAATCACCTATTTGACAAGTATTGATCAGTATAACTTAAGTTAGACCATAGAACATAGCACAAGGCAAATGATTATGTATCCTAGGTAGATAATCATGGTACTAAGGTATATCATTTCTCTAACATCCCCCCTTAATCCTAACTTAGTACAACTTATTTAGCATGATTTATTAATGCCTTGGCAACTAAGGCATAAGTCACCTTTTATAACAAAATTTTATTAATCCATGTAACCAAGGTGAGGAAAACCTCATGGGACAAAACCTCCCCTCAAAAATGGACATGATAGAGATGAACAAAAACGTCTTCAATGGGTCCTCTTCTTCACTTGAATGAGCTGAAATGACAACTTCTTGGTGATGGACTTGGTGAAGATGTTGTGGATGCCAAGATCATGCATCAATGCATCAAAGCATTGTAAACAAAGATCAGGTGGAGAGGCCCTTTGATGGTCATAATTTGATTATGGAGGGGCATCATAAGAATGTATTTTTCTGAAATCATAATCTGATATAATAGCATAATCAACCATGGAAATGATATCTCTGCAAACTCTTTCCCAAATAACATCAAAATATTCAACAAAATCTACATCAGGTGTAGCTACCATATCATGAATAAAATCATGAATCTTCTTTCCAATTTGATGAAGGACCTTCATAAATCTGTAACAAAGCTCATGAGGCTCTGAAATATCAGAATATATTTCATATACAGCATAAAATATCAGAGGTATGGTGTCTCCATGAGATAATGGGTCCGTAGAGAGAGAAGAGTGAGCAACTAGATCATAATTGCAATTGAGTGAAATTGGAGGGTCTAGAGACTTGAGATTTGAACCATGGATGGTAAAATAAAGTCCATACATATGGAAAAGTAGTCCCATGAAGGCCAATTATTTTTATTTCCAACAAATTAAATACATACAAGACATAAAATCAACATATGCAAGTGGCATAGCATTGGAAACTAGGCAATTTTGAGATTTTCCAACTAGTGAACTTGAGGGTTATCAAGTATTTTGGTCATGAAATGGTTGGGGAAATGAGTCAATGAATATAATAGGATGTATATCCTCCTATATTTCACCTTCAGAATCATAATGGGAAATATCTTATTGGATTGGGAAAGAGATTTCAGAAGACTCATCAGAAACTAGCAAAAAATGACTAGTTTTGGGAGGAAGCTTTGGTGAAATAACTAGGGTTTATTCCAAGGAAGAGATGGAGGCTTCAGATTCTGATATATCAGAAGGTAAATCAGAAACATCAATATCATAAATGGTTTTCACCCATGCACTCAATGCATGCTCAAGCTAAGCACTTCCTTGCTTGCGCTCCCATCCTCTTGTAGAATCTGGAAGATCAATATGGTTCTCCTCAATGAGTATGGTCATGATGTCCATATTATTTCTGATGCAAGATATTTCAAGATGTGAACCTCTACAATAGCCACATGTGGATATTTCGCTCTTATTTCTCCTCCTGTATCTCGAACTCCCATCAGTAGAACTGGAGCTTTCTGAACTTAACCGCTTCTTCTCTTTCTCTCTTTGCTTCAAATATTTCTTCTTGTCTTTGGCTTGATTTGATACACCAAAAGCAAGGTCTTGTTATTTTGTGGATTTGAGGGTACCCATTTGTAGAAGATTGTCCTGCTCCTGATTCAAAGACACCATTAAGTCTACTAGCACCGGCATCCTTCAATTTCTAGTTGTAAGCTTGGTTGAGTGGAATGTCCAAACATACACAGAATACTCAGGCCCTAGCTTAGAAATGATGGACAAGATAAGTTGATCATATTTTTTCTATATTCCACACTATTTTAGCTGAAGTACCAGTGCTTTGAACTTGGTAAATAAGTCTACAATGGTCTCATAGTGAGCTGGGCTCAAGGAGATTAGCTCATTCTCAAGATGATGGCCTCTCATTTCATAGGCCTTCCCAAATAGTGACTCAAGATTGAGCCAAAGTTCATTGGGTGTTCCAATACTTTCAATATAAAAGAGGAGATCCCTCGAAATGTTGAGGCAAATCTTTCCAAAAGCTTCATGAAGTCGATTCAAGTACTTAGCTTTCTCTACTACAGAGTTGGGCTCGGCTTAAATACCCATGGTGACTCTATAGAGGCCTTTCAACCTCAATTGCATCACCATTTCAGCCTTCCATTCAAAATAGTTGAATGGTTTAAGCAATAGTTGAGTCTGCTCCATCCTTCTTGCGCAACTTATGACCAAAACGCTGTAAAACCTGCAATGCAAACACTTATAATTTATGGAAATATGCCCTAAACAACAACTCAAACCTCTCTATATTTGTTTGCAGCTCCAAATAGATCTAATACCATGTGAGATATAGGACCTATAGAAATATTCACACTCAAATTATTTGGAAAAATATGCAAGAGAACAACAAAAGAGACTGAAAATAGCTGGAATAGCACATGTGAATGGTGTTAATAACTAATCATATTATTACAGTACATATTGTGATGTGAATGGTACATATTTATAATACATTGGGAAAAATTTGTTCGCCCTTGGAACCCATGTGAATGCATACAAGTGCCAGGGTAGGATTCGACCCCTAAACCCCCCTAGGTTGACCAATAGGCTCCCAAACCTAACCAAAAAGTCATGAATCCATATGTGAACATGTGCGAGCATATGTGAACAAGTAGGAAGCATTCTTGGGTCATAAATGAGGGAAGGAAAGCATGGTAAAGTGCATGGGTGAGTGGGAGAGTCCCCATGAGCCAAATAAATTCCCAAGGAGACCAAAAAACAGCCACATTCACACACTAGCGCCCCTAGTCAAAGATGGAAGTGGTTTGCAATTAATGTAGGCACCAGGATGATAGAATGATCAAAGTAGAGCACCTCAACTGTCATTTAATGATCCAAAATCACCTATTTGACCATTATTGACCAGTATTACCTAAGTTAGACCATAGAACATAGCACAAGGCAAATGATTATGTCTCCTAGGTAGATAATCATGGTAATAAGGTAGATTATTTATCTAACAGAATGTTTGCTTGTGATTGTGGTAGGGATTTTGAAGCATTAGAGTTGATTATGGAGAAAGAGGAGGAAGTTTGAGATCATGAATGTGAATTAACAGGGCATAAGGAACAAGCCTTGGTGGAGAAGCTAGAAAGAAAAAAGGAAATGAACACAATTCTCTCTGAAAAAGTTATCATCCTAGAAACCTACCTTTCAATTATTCAAATTCATGTCGATAACTTAGAAATGGGAGGTGCTCCAATAGCCTCGGGGCTCATCTATTCCATAAGTAATCTATTCCACAAGTCACATTTGAGAAGTGGGTCTTTGATTTCATACTCTAGTGTTTGTATAAACAAAGTTTGAATCGATAGCACCCTAGTGTGATTTCAAGTTTCAACTTTTATGGTGCCTTTTTCATATCGAATGCCTATTTAGTACTTTTTATTAGTTATTGTTGGTCTCTATAATGTATGTACATGGGATAAAAGTAAATTTTTGTATGCATAGGATAATTGTAATATCTTTGGTAAGAAAGGAAAAGATTGTCCCAGTGTTTATGTTTGTCAAGAAATAAGCAAGGATCAAGTTGTTTTAGGCCTTCGGTCTAGTTTTGTACTTTCTTTGCATGGGGAAAGACAATAGTATTTTTAATATAAACTCTTATCTAATTTTGTAATAAAAAATGAGTATATATTCTCCATACAGGGACATCGTATGGTCGAAATAAGGTACACGAGCTAGGATAATGAGTGGGATTACTATATTCATTATCATATAAGTATGACGATGATGGGTGTCATTGACTCAATGTTCACTCCAAGAAAATGTTATGAAAAATTATAAGTATTAATAATTTAGATTCGATCATAGTTATGATTACAAATATGGTGAAAGAATCATCATGAATCAAGGTGGAGGAATGGAATGGATACAAGGAGACTAGAGAGGTTGGATCCATCATTAAAAGATTCAAGATCTTGGAGGAGTTGGGAATGAATAAGACTCATTCTTACCTTATTATAAACAAAGGAATCATGTTTTAAAAGAAGATATGAGAAAGAAGGACCATAGAGCATGGGATTGAGAGTGGATCTAGGGTAATCTAACTAGTAATTCAACCTTAGAATCAACCTCCTTCGTAGTTTTTCAAGCTAATTAATTTAATGAATTCAGTGTGTACAATCCCCCCTCTTCATCTACAAAATTAAGACTATCTAATTCAATAATGGTCTATATTTTTCTCTAGAGGTAGTGGTGATCCCAAGTTCAACAAAAGAAAAACTAAGACTATACAAGAGAAGGAAAAGAGTTGCATGTATGAAATTGATATAGGAAAGAATGAAGCTTGTTCTAAACCCTAAAGTATTTAGTGAAAAACCAATAGGTATTTTGAGGTAGGATTGATTAGGAAATTGTATTAAACTTATATACCATATAAGACCCTTAAACAATGGATTGAAATTTTTTTGAAGATGAAGCTAGGATACACTCCCTCTTTTTATATGTTATCGAAATGTTTCACTAACTTCTTAATCAATAACAAGTATGATAAATGTATGATAGGGGTGGGGGTTTCGATATAAGAACATACACTTGTTCCAAGTTGTATTACATACCATGTTTTGACCCCATGAGGGATATAGTTAACAAGTTTCATGTATGGGTAAAACTCCCCTTATATATTCCCATATAATTTTGGTAGAATAATTTCTTTAAATATATTGGTAATAAGATAGTCAAGTTTGTGGAAGTTGGTGAGAAAAAAAATAGAATGGAGAGTAAAACATCTACAAAAATACTTGTGGAGATGGACTTTGGAAATGTCCTCCTAAATGGAAATAAAAATAATATATGGGTCTCTTCTTTAAACAAACTTTGGATTACATGTGTAAACCCTTTAGATGCACAAAGTGAAAGAAATAGGACCACTTAAAAAATACAAGCCTAAACAAGGAGGAGGATGAATAAATTCAAGCTATGGAGTTAATTCTTAACCAAGTTAGATATGATATGATTAAAACTCTTACGTCATGTGAAATTGAAAATCAAAACATGATTTATAGGAAGGAGGGTGAAGTGAAATACTTACTAAACCTCCTAGGAAAGAAGAGACATCATGAGACATTTCAAAACATATTCTAGAGGGAATAAAATCCCTTGATAAGATAAAAAGGGAACAAATTGAAATTATTAAAAGTGCCCCTAAGGATACAAGAGGGACTGGTAGAAAACATTGATTATGACCAACATAGCAAATTGAAATGGGAAGGAATAATGGAAGAGGGTAAACTTTGTTCAATAAATCCTTAATATTCTAGAAAGAGTGAAGGAAAATAGGTAAAATAGAGTGTAGTTGGGAATATTGCACCTTCTGCAGACAGAAGTTGTTCCTCTGGTCTGAATGGTTCAGATCCAGAACAAATCAGTGAACAACAAAGGATGAAGACCTTCCCTGAATGTTGTGAACACCTAGAATAATGCTTTTATAATGAACTTGTGTACTTGCAAACATGTCAAACAAAGAAGAACACCAAAGCTACCAGAAAATTATTCACACGTCCATTTAGTGACTAAGGAATCTAGTAACGTATACATGCGAGATCAAAACAATAGATATGTGGGATGGAAATCATCTTTGCATGAAGAAATGAATGAAGAAGCTTACAACCATTTCCTTAGTGTTGACAAACTCCTCCACAAGACAAACACCTCATCCCCAAAAGTTCCAACTTTCTCTCTTATGCTCTCCAATGGATTGGACTAGGTAGTCAATTCAACAGCATAACAATACCATTCAGTTCTCTCTCTCAACTATGGATATGTGCTTGTATTTATAAGGCTCAATGGATAGGGATAGTTGAGAGAATTGTGGGTGAGGTGGCTCTAATATCCTACCAAGAGGGATCTCGACTCCAACTAACCCATATTGATAGGGATAAGGGAGGACACAGGGCTCAAGTTCTAGAAGCCTCAAGAATCTTCTCTTTTTCCATTTTTTCCAAGGGTACCATTTTGCTTCCCTTATGACAGAGCGGTTTAGGTGAGAACCACTTCAAGAGGAAATCACATCCTCACTGGCACCGCTTTTCTATAACAAAACACAGGTAGTGTTGAACAAGATACCATCCATTAGCCAAAGGGAAAGCGTGGTGCTAGGTTTTTTCATGTAGAATTGATATCCAGAGCAAGTTTTCCACTCCAAGTTTGGGATTTAGGGAAAACATAGGGGTTAAGGATCTGATCACATGTTGGTGACAAGATTTGGGTATAACATAATGCCCCCCAAAGAATGAGGCTTAGAGGGATACGATAAGCGAGATATTTGAGAGAACAAGTTGTCACTTTGAGGTGAGAGTCAACTCGGTCAGAGAGTGTCATAGAGTAGGCATCTGTAATACATCAATACTTTTGACTCATAGACAAATGTAACTAACTCATGGCTATAGACCAATAAAAGACAGATCCATGAGAGGAATAAACAAGCATGGCTACTAGAATACAGCGTAGATCCATGTGATAGAGGACTCAAACTTGGACATAGATACCAGACATACAATGTAGATCTATGTCATACAGATGCAAATTTGAGCATAGCCATGACCATACAAATGTGGATCCATGCTTGATATACAAAACTCCATCGCAACTTGGGTAAAAAAATGAGTGCTAAACAAGTACCCAGGGTCTTCGTCTCGTCTTCCACAAAGTACGATTCTATCCATGTGATTACAATGTTCTGAAGTTGAACATGGTAGAAACCACTTGATTACCAATCAGTGATGTGAAATGTTAACAAGTGCGAGGGAGATCACCATTGATGTCAATGATTCCCAAGGTACCCTAGTACAATCTACTGAGCATGATAGATTTCTTGATGTTGAACACGCAGTCGATTCTATCAATCAAAGGTCAATGATGTGAACCTATGTCAAGAGCAAGAGAATCTGTCATTGAGGCATATAGATCTCAAGGTACTAAATTTGTTTCTAAGACTATTTCCTGGATGATGAGCTGATGTCGATAGGAATAGTCTCGTTGAAGGAGGGCCATGATGAATCCCACATCGATGACACGAAACTGGGAACAAAGTTCTAGAATGATGTGAATGAGGTAACCATAAGACTGACTCAAAAGTACTGACACAGAGACTATTTTGACTGCAGAGGTAAAAAATTTCAACTTCCCTTTGAACATCGGGTGGCACTACAAAATACTTGGTAGCGTGACTAAACTAGACAAACACACAGTGCGATAGTGGACAATCCATTCTTTTGAAAGTCTCAAAGGAGTGACATGACTCATGAAATTGGATCGCTATGGAAATCAGCTGAATACCCAATTGACTGAAATAATATGCAGACAAGTGCCATGTTCAATGGCAACAAAAACTGCCATTTTTTTGCAAAAATGATTCCCTTCCCATTTTCCCCGTCATGGTTGATGAGTGCCTCTTTTCATTTTTACGAGTTCAAAGAGGGTAACAAACACTCGTTGTAGCTTGTCCAAAGACAAGTCCAAACATATGTCTTACGAACCTTAGAGAGGAGGGGTTCATTTCCAAAAGAGGGTCTCTCAATGTTTAATTTAACAAGTCCAATGAAAGTTAACTAGGTATCGTTCATGTTTAGAGAGTCTGAACGACCACGGAAGAAGACTCCACAGGGTCCTTTTTCATAAAATAGTTCATCTGAACCGAAAAAGTGATAACCTACCATCAGATGAATTACTCTTCAAGTGCTTTAACGAGTGTGAAGAAGACAAGATCACTTGACAATATTTTCGTATTTAAAGAGCCTGAAAAGAGTTTAAAGAAGACTCCACTAGGTCTCTTTTCACAATGAGAGATTTTACGAGTTTGAAAAGAATGAGAAAAGGACTCGGACCTTTGATGCTAAGTTTGGAGAGCATGACCAAAGTGTCGCAATAAATCCTCAAAGACTTTTTCCATTTTATGGTAGTGCAAAAGAGTCCAAAACAAACTCCCAAAACCATTTTACTGCTACCTCTCTTTATCCTGCAACGACTTAAAAACAATGGTTAAACTCTCCAATAGACGACATTAAAGGATCATGACTAATAGAATTTAAAAAATATGACATGCCAAAACCTAAAATGCATATAAAATGTATGTAAATAGTAAAAAATCAAAACATTTTACCATTTACCCATAGTGGGGAGCTTTGGGAGCATTTTCTTGGCCATGTTTTCAACTGTTGATTCCGGGAGCATCTACTGTCGGATTTACGCACTGTCAGTTCCAGGTAATAACTTAAACCTTTCTCTTTCATTTCATCCTTTCATTTTTTATTTTTTGGGGGTGTTTTGGGCCTATTGGGTGAGCCCTAAAACCATGAAAGAGGGCACCGGTCTTATTCCTTGCGGGATAAGCGGTACCCCACTAGAACCATGCCTAAAACGCTTGACACAGGCGATGTTGGCTGTGGGTGAATAAAAAAGCATGCACAAGCCAAACTAGCTCAAATTTGATGATTTGAATGATTTATGATGTTTCTAATTGGTCTTGTGATGGATTTTGACAAGTTCCCATTGATCAAAAATGGTAATTTGGAAAGAGAGGCAACATGACAATGATTATGCATTTGCCGAATGAAACGCAGGTTGTATAGCCGCGTTGAGAGACTGCGGCCTTCTAAAGTTTTTCCACACACCCAGCATGGTATCACATGAGCACTTATTAGAGCATATACTCTGGATGTGGAATCCAGAGCAACAGTATTTTGAGGTGGGTGCTCATGTATTGAAAATTGAAGTAGAGGATATCTACTTCCTAACAAGCCTATAGAGATAGGGTGCTCCCATCTCTTTGACTAGTTCCTGTGGAGGGGACATCACTACCCAAGAGTTGATAAAACATCATTGTACTCCTAGGACCAGAACATCGGGGAAGAAAATCCCCATAAAACCAGTGTTGTATGGCCCACTACGGACAGTTTTGTTTACCATGCAGAGAGTGGCAGGAAGCCAAGGGGTACATCAGGAATCTAGAGCGCATATGCTCTACGCTATAGAGGCCATGGTGCCCATAGTTTTCAACTAGGAAGAAGCTCTAATTCTGATCTTCAAGGATCAGCTGACCAAGTGTCAGCAAGGGGAGCTGAAGCAGTTTGGTTTGGGTTCCATTATAGTGTGTTTATTTTTTGGGCGGCTTCCCTAGATGAGACCCCAGGTGGTTTTTACAGATTTCAGGGCGTGAGACCTTCTAATGATGAGATGGGTCCGGGTCATGGCCTGCATAGCAGTAGGTAGAGGCAAGGTGAAGTTTGATGACTTATTCTTCCAATGGTTGAGAGATCAACTCCTCATGGTGGAGGACTATGCATATGCAGGCACTGACTTCAGTGGTGACCCTGACCTACTGCTTCCACCTGGTGGATAGTGGGGTGATATCGGTAAGAAACAAAAACCCTAAAATGGAAATTGTGTTTTTATGTTTTGATGTTTTCTATTTTTTATTTGTAGTAAAAAGAATTGAATGTTTTCATGCAGATGTCAGAGTAGCACGACCTGGGGGATCCTCCCCACTAGACAGGCGAGTCGGAGCTCACTTTGTACCACAGGGAGATGATGTGATAGGGGAGCTAGAGGAGAACCTAGAGAGGTTGAATCTAGACATCCCAGATGCCTCAATCGACGACCTCCCACTAAGGTACCAGAGGCCCACTGCAGGAGTACCGGTTCGTTTCAGCAGACTGCTACGTCGAGTAGCCCGGGCGGTCATGTGTTACCACAAGCATCACTAGATAATGAGCTGCATGATGTATTCACTGAAAGCTGATAGATAGCTTTAGGACTTTTGTATGGTGATTTTTTACCTGAAATCCCGAGTGCTTCAGATGAGGTCTCATGACCTATTTTTTGTAAAACATGTTTATATATATACAGACTTCTACTTTTGGTGTCTATGCGTCTCAAATGGAAAATTTATTTACATGAGTTTATGTGAGTCCATCAAGACTACCAAGTTATGAACATCTTGGGACGCAGCTTCAGTCAGAATACCTATGACTGCTCGATACTTGGTGATATTGTTGGTAGCGGGACCAATACAAACCACTCCTGAACTCACCAAATTGTAAGTTGGTGAATAGAAAATCCAAGTAGCTAAGGCAAGATTCAAGGTGTGGTGGCAAGCACCATCAGCAAAGCCATAGAAAGCCATCTACTCTGCATGACCAAAACATGGTATAAACAGATACAGACACTAAACTCAAAACCATATTGAAAATACTTAAGCACACTAAAATTCAGGTAATATACATATCTACAAGGTACTATACAAGAAAGATCTAGGAATAGTACCTCTTCAAGTACAACCCATTGCGAGGTTGTCCTAAGGGGATTCCATTATAGTCCACGAGCTCGTAGGCCCCTTTCTCTAAAACTTTGAAAATAACAAATGGACCATACCACATGGATTCGAACTTCCCTTTCCCTATTTTTTCATATCTCTGATCATAGGTCAAAACTAGGTCACCCTCGTTAAAGGCACGAGGCTGGACAAATTTTTCATACTGCACCTTAACGTGTTTCTTGTGTGCCTCATTAGCTAGGGTAGCATCTCTTCTAGTTTTTTCAAGGTTGTTCAAGTATAGAAATATTTCTTCCTTTAAGGAAGTGTCTGGGAGATGTTCGAGGGCAAGTTTCAAGGATGGAATCTGACATTGAATCGGCAAGACAGCTTCTAGTCCATAGACAAGCTGGAAAGGTGTGAAACTAGTAGTTGTTTTCACCAAAGTTCTATAAGCCCAAAGAGAAGAGAAATGAATATGGTTCCAGTTGGATTTATGGTCATGCCAACCATCCGATGCAGCATCATTTTCAAAACTTTGTTAATGGTCTCGATATTAATCTGTCACAGTAATCTAGGGACTAAACACAAGTCTCATCAAATATTAATAACAATAAGTCATGAAAATGGTGTAATAGAACTACAAAATGAGTAGCCGCTCTGTATATTCACACAAACAATGAGTAATATAATACAAGATCATGCTGCAAGCATGAATGACAAAGAAATTCGAATTCCCAAGGGGGTCATTCAAATTGAATGATTGAGTCTAGCTTAACTGAATGTAAGCCATAGTCAACACTCAAGTTAACCACTGATCAAAACCCTAATTGACTCAACTGAGCCCTAACTGAAGTCATAGTGCAATAAATGACTGAATTTAACTGAAAGTAGCTCAGACACATGTCACTGCAAGCCAACCAACAAGTGATAGCGCATCAATGACTCCAATGAACCCTGATGAGGTTAACTGAAGTGTAACTGAACATCAGAAGTGGTTAGAGGCGCCCCTGTTGACTCTGGTTCATTAAAAAATCATTAAATAATCAATTTAATGATGGAGGATGCCTTCACTGCTCTATTTAACTGATTGTCACAATCAGTTAGCAATATGGGGCATTAATGACACTCAGATCACCCCTGGAGTGCTCCAATTAGCCTCCCCGAATGTAGGAGAAGGCTAAGTTAGCCTCCTTAACTGAAGGTAGGCGTGGGTGTGATGTAACTGTTGTCATCTATTGCTCCTCTAATTTCAATTAAGTCAATAATTCTTAGGATAGTGGTTTAACTAGGCCAAATTGACCAAAAAGAGTGTGTATGGTGGTAAATGTCTCCAACACCCCCCCTTAAGCTATACTCAGGAGGAGTAGAAAACATAAAATGAATAAAAATTCTAGGGCCCTGAAAACAAAGAACATATTTCACCCTATACAATAAAGTACCTGTTTAATATAACCAAGGAAACGGGGAAAACCTCATAGGAAAAATAGCCCCCCTCAAACTAAGTAGTAAATCAAGAATTGGTTCTTATATGCAGCAGCATCCTGAGACTGTGCATGTGAACCTCTAAATCCAAACTAAATGAATATGTATGGAGGAATATTCCACTTTGGAAGAAGAACAATGCACTCAACTGAATCAGAAATATAAACAGCTGCACGGTGAAAACTGGACCCATGTAGAGCAGCTGAAATCATCTAAAGAGAGAGCAAAGGTTCTTGAGGATTCGAACCATTTGTGGTACACTCAAGAAACTGATATGTTGCAGCATTGAACAGCAAACCATGAGTGGTAAAATCAGCCCCAATTCTTAGGAGCAAGTGTCCAAGCAGATGCAGAATGTCTTCCTCTTTACTAGTTTTGTGAGGAGATGAGGATGTGACCAAATGTAGAGAATCCCTGGAACTGTGGAGATCAAATGCTTGAGCTTCATAATCTGATATATATTTTGAAATATCTAATGAATCACATAATAAAATATCATCAACCTCATATGAGGAAACTAACACCAATTCCCCATCAACAGTTTTGAAGAGAAAGTGTGGTACTTGATTTTTCACACCGGAATTGGTGAGAGCAGCTACAAGCATGACTGAAAGCTCTTGTTTTTTAAAATTTGAACCAAATAATATCATATCATAAATTAAATCAGATCCAAATAGGTTCACAACAGATCCAAAACTGTGAAATGAAATCAAATCCCCAGCAGCAGTTTCGAAGGAGACTTGCGGTACTTGTTTCTTCACAAAATTAATGAGAACAGCTACAAGCAATACTGAAAGCTTATAAACCTGAAATATTGAACCAAGAAATATCATATCAGATCCAAATAATATCATATCAGATCCAATAAGGTTCATATCATATCCAAATAAATGGTCAACCGAAACGGTGGATGCACATCTTTCTTCTTCTTCAAAATTCTGAATTTTGGTGCATGCAATCCTGCAGGAATTTGCTGGAAGATCTAGATCATGGGGAGAAAATGGATCACTCTGGTAATCTGATATTTCTTCCAAAATATCCAAGGTATCACATATTTTCACACCAGTGGCAACATTAGAGGGAGAAAAATCAAATTTCTCTTCACTTTCGGAAGCAATTACTGGTAAATTTTGTACAGAATTCAAAGGAAAATCACCAGTGAATGTTTGCTTGGAAGTGCAACAGTATTTTTATTCAATATCAGAGATTCAAATGTCTTCTTATATTTTAGAAATATGAGGATATGAGATATCAGAGATCTCATGAACTTCTGGAGCATCAGGAGAAGGAGTCACTACATGGAGACTTTCTTCAATTCGAATTGACTGTGTAGAAGATTCTGCTTCATCCTCATCTTGAACAAATTCATCAGAGAGATTAGAGATCGAGAATTTTGAGTAAAGAAATATTATGGTGCTGGATGTGATCTCCAAAGTGCTATTATGATCCTCATTGTTCTTGCCAAAGGTTCTGTCCAATTTTGTCTAGAGATCCTTTGGGTATTCAACATGACCAATAAGGTAGCGCAAGCTAGGAGAAAGGGCCGGACATATTGCTCCAAAAGATCTATCACCATCATTTAGCCAGTCATTCTCATAAGACTCTTTTCTAATTCCAATAGACACCTCATAATGACCTTGTCTCTTCAGAGATGCAATCATCTTCAACTTCCATTCTGAATAGCTTGTGAATGGGGTGAGAAGAGGGACCGATGAGTTCATTTGAAGTTGTACCTGTTAAAACCTGCAAATCACAACAAAAGAGGCACCGTAAGGTCAGATAGCCTACACATTTTAGGCTTTCATCACACCCAACATAGTCAATCAAGCAAGCTTGATCAATAATTTCCTTACTTGGGGTATTAAGTGGTAAGCCTTGGCTTTTGGTGTAGTGCTGGATTTTTGAGCTATTGCTCAATTTTCATGCAAGATCTATCAAAAAACTTGTTTTTGAGAGATCTAATCTTTGTCCCACCGTGAGCTCTGATACCATATTAATCTGTCACAATAATCTAGGGACTAAACACAAATCTCATCAAAGATTAATAACAATAAGTCATGAAAATGGTGTAATAGAGCTACAAAATGAGTAGTCGCTCTGTATATTCACACAAAGAATGAGTAATACAATACAAGATCATGCTGCAAGCATGAATGACAAAGCAATTCGAATTCCCAAGGAGGTCATTCGAAATGAATGAGTGAGTCTAACTTAATTGAATGTAAGCCATAGTCAACACTCAAGTTAACCATTGATCAAAACCCTAATTGACTCAACTGGGACCTAACTGAAGTCGGAGTGCAATAAATGACTGAGTCTAATTGAAAGTAGCTCAAACACATGTCACTGCAAGCCAACCAACAAGTGATAGTGCATCAATGACTCTAATGAACCTCGACGAGGTTAATTGAAGTGTAACTAAACATCAGAAGTGGTTAGAGGCGCCCCTGTTGACTCTAGTTCATTAAATAATCATTAAATAATCAATTTAATGATGGAGGGCACCTTCACTGCTCTATTTAACTGATTGTAACCATCATTTAGCAATATGGGGAATTAATGACACTCAGATCACCCCCGGAGTGCTCTAGTTAGCCTCCCCAAATGTAGGAGAAGGATAAGTTAGCCTCCTTGACTAAAGGTAGGCGTGGGTGTGATCTAGCTGATGTCATCTAGTGCTCCTCTAATGTCAATTAATTCAATAATACTTATGATAGTGGTTTAACTAGGCCAAATTGACCAAAAAGAGTGTGTATGGTGGTAAATGTCTCCAACACTCGACCTAACCATTAGCTTGAGGATAATAGGGCATTGAGTTTTCATGACGAAAAACCTAGCTTGGCACTTAGTTCCTCCATCATTTGATTATGGAAATGTGATTCGTTATCTGTAACTATGGACTGCGGGACTCCGAATATTGCTAGCACATGATTGAACAGGAAGAGAGTGACAGTCTTACTATCCTCTGCATATGTAGGAATGGCCTCATCCCATTTTGTAAAATAATAGACGGCTACAATGATGTAACCATGCCCCCTGGCTGAGGTAGGATTACAATGCATATAATCGATCCCCCATTTGGAGAAAGGGACAACGACAATGACAGGGTGTAATGGAGCAGGGTGGGTGCACTTTTTTGGATAAAAATGTTGATAAGGTGGCCATTTCTTAATAGCCTTATGACAATCTTTAAAGACTGGAGGCCGGAAATAGCCAACGCGAAGGATTTTCTGGGTTGTAGCCATCTCAGATATATGACCACCACATGCTACAGAGTGGAAATCATTCAAAACTTAGTCATCTTCCTCGTGGGTAAGGCATCGCCGGAGAATGGAATCGATACCATGTCTATACAAAGTGTCATTCAAGATGAGGTAGTATTTTGCGTGGTGACGGATATGACGGCGACCGTCACGGGATAGAGTAGGATGAAATCTCTGTGACTGGAGATAAATGAGCAAATATCCATACCATGGGTCAGTAGTGCTTCTCAGGAACAGGAATTCATCCGGAAATGAATCATTGGGCTCATATTTCGTCGAAACATAGGAAATATCACACATGAGCTCAGCAAAGACCAAGGATTTCTTTGACATAGCTTTGGCAAATTCTAGGCCAAACTCTTGTAGGATAACTATCCATTGGGAATACTTTCCCCCAAGCACTTGACGAGTCAGGATGTAATACATAGGGTTCTAGTATGCCAATATGGTGGTTGTGCGGAGCAAAATGTAGTGACAAAATTTCTGAACAGCAATGACCGTGGCCAATGCTAATTTCTCCACACGTGAGTATCAAGTTTCGGAATCCATGAGATTCTTACTAGCATAGTAAATCACATGCTCCTGACCATTGGATTTTCCTGCACCAAAACCATAGCGATGGTAGTAGTGGAGGCAGCAATGTATAAGAGAAAATCCTTTGAATAATATGGGGGGTGTATCATGCGTGAATGAGTCAAAGCATGTTTGAGATTATCAAAGGCTCATTGGGCTTGGTCATCCCAAAACAACAGAGTGTCCTTCTTAAGGAGATGCATATAACCGTCTGTTTTCTCTGCAAAATTGCACACGAAATGGCGGAGGAACTTTTCCTTCCCTTGCAAACTTTGGAGTTCTAGAAGGTTGGTTGGGGCTGGTAGGGCTAGAATAGCCACAATTTTCAATGGATCTATCTAGATGCCATCCTTAGAAACCAAAAAACCTAATAGGAGTCCCATCTCAACGTAAAAAACACATTTATGAGGATTGAGTCATATGTTATAATGACGACATCTCAAGAAAATGTCTCTAAGATTACCAGGGTGGTCCTCCCGTCGTTGTGAATGAGCTGGGAGGTCATCAAGGTACGGTTCTACAATATGTTTTATATCGTGAAACGCATAGGACATAGCACGTTGGAAAGTGGCTCCAGCGTTTTTTAGGCCGAATGGTAACTTCCTGTATGCAAAGTTTCCCCATGGGAAAATGAATGTCATCTTGTCTTGATCGGTGGGTAAAATCTCAATATGATTATAACTCGAAAAGCCATCCATAAATGAGAAGATGACAATTCCAGCACGGTTGTCGATAATCTGGTCGATATGTGGAGAGGGAAAGTTGTATTTGGGACAAGCTTTGTTCAAATATTTGAAATCGATGCAGACTCTAATGGTTCCCTGATTTTTATTAACAGGGACGACGTTCGATACCCATTCCATTATGGGTACAGAATAAATAAACCTTGCTTTTAGAAGCTTTTCTATTTCAGCTTTGATAGCTGCGGCTTTCCGTGGATGGACTTGTCTCAGTTTTTTCCTGACGAGTTTTGCAGTGGAATAGGTTTTTATTTCGTGATCCACAATGGATGGGTCTATCCCCGGCATTTCTTCTTAAGACAAGGAAAAAACATATCGAAATTCTTTGAAAAGTGCTCTGTATGCTTCAGATTCTCTTGCTGAGCAGTTCTTCCCAACCTGAACATGCTCAAGGGTGACAGGCTTGGCTGATATGTCAATGGGATTTGTTTGAGTGATGTTGCATAGGTTTCCTTAAGAATCTGTGTTCTACAACAATATAGGAGTTTGAGGTGTTTTTACAATATCAGTAGCGAAAAGGGATGCAAAATAATGGTCTAGCGAACTGGTAATGGGGAGGAACGAGGATATATGATGATGATCCTCCCATATAGGCTCATTCATACTCATGATCTCCATAATGGACTCATCGAAAGGAAAAGTCTGTGAGAGATAATCCAGAATAGGAAGAGAGGGTTCTAACCAGTAGGGCAGGTGGTAAGGGTCCAAATCCACCAGATGAAGGTCATTAGTGTGGTCATCAAAAAGGGTTTGGATAACATTGTACATTTCTTCATGCGAACTCAACAATTTGTTTTCCCTTTGGATCATAATCAAATGAAGAAATCATATTTACCGTCACCGTGTCTATGTTAGGAGGAGTTGACAGAAAAATACCCATAAGGGACAAATCCTTCAGCATGCCTACCCCAATCAACTGGTAAGGAGGAGGGAACTGGCCTAACATAGGGATGTTATTAGCCATAGGGGTGGTAACATCCGGCATACAGAAATCAAGCTGGTCAATGGTTACAACCATCCCTATAAGCGGAAATTGGACAGTTCGAAATACCATCGAAGCAACAGCAGTCATGGTGTAAAACCAATTTCTTCCTAAAAGGAGGTTGTAGTCTAATAGGGCATATACTACTTCCACATGAATAGAAACATTTTTTCCCCCAAGCTCGACTAAAAGGGATGTTATGAGACCATGGGGCTGGAAACCTCATCCATCAAAGGCTTTTAGAGTCATTGGTGATGTTACAAGCTCGGGAGAGCCAATAGCTTTCCAACAAGACAGGACAAAACTGAAGTTGAAGCTCCTTCATCTAGGACAGTTCTAAAGACCTTCTTTCCCACTACTTTCGTTATGATTTGGAGAGTGAGTTTGTGAGGTAGTCTAGACTTATAGTTCTTGACATTAAATTGAATCAAATTAGTGTTGTTCGGGTCTAAAGCTCCTAACGTAGTTAACAAGTTTTTGCATTATGTAGGACAACTTTGGAGTACTTCCAAGGCAGACATTACACATGGTTCCTGAGCAATATATTCAACTACATTATAAAATTGGGAAGCTCAGGCATTAGGATTAAAAATAGCCTTCCTAAGAGTACTCTTGGGTGGACATAAAACCATGTTGAGATTAGGTTTCTCGATGGTTAGGGGACCAGAAGACAAGGACTCGGGAGAACCAGTAGAGGGAGAGTTTCCTGAAGAAGAATTGTCTTATTTCTTGTCTATGGGTTTGTCATAACTCTAACTTCAATTTTGCAAGCTAATATTTTTCAAGTACATCATGCGAATTTCTTCTGAAGAACTAGAATTTCCCTGATTAGACATGTGGTCTATCAACTGTTGTTGAGAGGGAAAAGGATCCGTGAGAACTGTGGGGGCGGGATTAGTTTTTAGAAATTGAGTGATTTCTTCATGACGAGGACACTCTTTCGTGAAGTAGTCACCTCCACATAGTAGACATGGATATTTTGCTTTTATTTTCCCTTCTCGTTGATGGTTGGTTTTGGATTCTCCTGCTGGTTTCCAGGTTTTTTGGCTTAGATTTACCTTTCTTTTTATTGTTGCAAGGAATTTGAGTACTCTGACTGGAATTTACCTCAGCGAAGACCTTGGGAGTTGAAGGAGTAGGGGTGGAAGTCTGGGGTTGCTTGACAGTTTTAGCTGTCGACAGGGACTAGATTGAACCAACAATCCCATCAACAGGGGTTTTCATTGGTGGCTTGGTAGGATCGGTGCTTGGGAGAGGAGCTTCAGGGATCAAGTCATACAACGTTCTGTACTGGGAATATACCAATTCCAGATATTGGGCTCAACTAATGGCTTGCTCTTCAGTAACAGCACCGCCCATAGCCACATCTCAGGCAATCGGAGGCAACAAATATTTAGTAAACCAATTAGCTAACAATTGATCCGGGATAGGAGCCTTAATAAGTCTTCCCTACCTTCTCCACTCATGGATATGATCAGATATGTGGGTGGAGGTGTTCTATCGCAGAGAATTTAAGAGATCTGTACTCATTTCATAATGGATAGGAATCTGAAAGAGTGTAAGAAAGACAGTTTCCAAAGAACCTGTTGAGGCCTGGAAATTCGCAGGCAGCAACAATAAGGGATTCTCCCCAATCAACGTTCCCAACTAGCCTGTTGACTGTTTGGAATAGGGAATCCATCCGGTTTGCGGTTCGGCTACTTTAGGTCAAACAACAAACAAAGGGTTTACCGGTTGCGGCCCGGTCCACCGAGTTTTTTGTATTTTTGACTTAAACAATGAAATGCAGGTGCCTAACTAACAATGCAGGGTGATAGAATGCAGGGAGCAATCACAATGTGATGCGCAGGTTCTTACCTTTCGTCTTAGGACTCGCAAACATTCAAATCACATATGACAATAAGATAAACTATCTATCTAAACTATCCCTAGGGAGCCGAATTAGCATTTAACACTTGTACGTGCGTAATGAAGAATTACAGATAGCTGATACTTCATTCAAGACACATGAACAATTACAGACATTCAAATAACCAAATAGCCGATCATTTTATAAGCAACATTTCTTACTCACAGTGGAAGAAATCCTGAAGATACTGAAGAATATTTAACAAAAACATAGGTTCAGGAAATTAAACATTCTCACAGTAAATGAAACATGGTTGAAAATGAAATAGTTCCTCTTCAGCATTATTCCTTGAGTTGCATTGATACATTCCACATTTCACTCTCTCTAGCAGGAAAACTTGCAGTTTTTCTTTGCAAAACGAAATAGTTCCTCTTACAAGTAAACATTACAAAATTCTCCAGGGAAAAAGCCCTCTCTAAGTGCTAACTCTACCCTATTTAAGCTATACAGTAGGCCCTTTGGACTCCCTCAACGCGTGGCATTTTCTTCCCTTGGACTCTTCGGATTCCCCTTCAAACCCTCGCGTCCTCCCGTTCCCCTGCTGCTTAGTAACGTATGGACCCTTTCTAGTCGGCATCTTTGTCTTCATTCATTTTTTGTCCTTCTCTTCTACTATCTTGCTAGTTCCGGCCTTGCTTCTACTAGACGGTCCGTCTTCCTCCATGCCACAATGGTTTGACCAATCTCCCGAACCATCCTGCAATTAATTGACAAGCATCATTTGTTGGAAAGGCGTTACAAAAAAAAGCATCAGATTCTAATAACTGAACGACTATTCCTCAAGATAATGTCCTGGTGCGTCTCTGGTTATGAAAAGAACTTCGACCGAGCCTTGGGCGGGAAACTCATAAATCAGCAGTCGGGAGCCTTCTACGTCGGACATGAAAGGGATCTAATAGCCGCAACGGCGGAATGGCTGTAAGTTATGGGTAAGCGAAACGTTGGCAAGAAGATTTTAATCGGACATCGGAAGACTTTTAAATCGGAAGACGAAGGACTTCGCAAGCCACAACAATGGAAAAGGGAAGACTAGAGCCAAGCAACATGGGGAGGAATGCTTAATTGGTGGTCGGAAGTCATTCGAATCGGAAGCTTAATAGCTTTCCTAGCCGAAACGGCGGAAGGGTAAAACTATGGGCAAGAGATTCCACAGCTCATACGAATCGGACGTCGGAGAGATTAGGGTGTCGGACGCTAAAATGATTTGAGAGTCGCAACGGTGACAGACAAAAAAATCACAGCTTTCGATCTGACATCAAAAAGAGGCCCGATTCACAGGAAAAAACAAGTATCAAAACAATTTTAAAGATTAGCCGCAGCTAGATTCGTTCTTTCTTCGAAAAGGCGACTCTGACGAACAAAGATTTTCCTTTTCTTAGACCAGTAAACCAGACATCCACGACTCAAACCGAAACTGAACAAGGCATAAATAGACCAGTTGACATCCAACTTCAAAGTAATACGAAAAGAAAATATGCCCAAGAGGCTCAAGAGCTTAACGATCAAATCAGGTGAAACGATGAGGAGGGGCCTAGAATTTAAAAAATAAATTTGGGGAGAAAAGTTGCGGCAGCAACAACTGGCGATTACCTGGTGAACCTAGATCTCTGGGTGTCTTTTCTTTGAGTGACAGACTGCTTCTCAACAATTACGTCTATCGAAATCTTCCAGCTATCTGGATTTCTCAAATGACCAAAGTGTGTACCTTAATCATTGATAATAGTGCAATTTGGGAAAGTGGAAACCAGGTTCTTCAATTCCAGATAACTCTATTCAGGCCGATAGATGAGATTCATTATTAATTTTGTCTTCAGGTAATCGACGGCATTGGACACCACAAGATTGTAGCATAGGGTAGACAGGGGTGTTCATTTGTTCTGCATTCCCATGTCATTTAGCACTTTTGTGCTCTTGGAATTTTGTCCCTTTTCATATGAGTTGTTCTGCGTTCCTTTCCTTACTGAATTTTTATTCAGGATCCTCTATCCCATAGTGCCCCTTTGTGTGAGTGATATATTTCATGTTTCATCTCACGGACAGAGAGGATCTTTTGGCCAACTAGTACTTTTGATTTAGCGTTTGATTTGATGTAAGATGTTCTCATTGACTCTTCTTTCCCTTTTGGCATTCATTTCTTGACATGGGATCATTTATATTTAACACCCTGTTTACCTAGCTCCTTTCCATGGATCCTCTGCTGTAACCCCTTAGAACATTTTAAGTGTGAAATGGATGGAGCCTCAACATAGTATTCCAGACTCTTCGACTCTAGTTTCTTTCACAGGGGTTAGGCAGGACTTCAATGCACACAGAATTTTATTCGTGAAACCCGTTAGGCTGGAAGAATTCATTTAGCAGCACACAGGATGACACTCAACATATTTGCTATTCCCAAAAAGATCTTAATATCCTCCAGACAACCTCAAGTTCGTTCCTTTTATTGATAATCAACAACTCAAAATTAAACCAAATGAAACATGACTTGAAAATGACCAAATAGCTTATTTATATACAAGACAAAAAATTCAAAGAAAACTCAAGAAAAGGAAGGCTTGAGAACCAAACCATTAACTGGCAAGTTCTCCTCCCATCCCTGTAAATCTTGCAGCTTATAAGTAGCAGGGCCAAGTTTCGCTGAGATTTGAAATGGGCCTACCCACAACTGCTGGAACTTAGTATGCTTTCCCTTCTCATCATGGGGATGATCCCACTTGAGAACTAATTCTCCTACTTCAAAGTCTTTCGTCCCAGCTTTATGTTTTTCAAACCATCTCTTAACTGACTCTTGCTATTGCTTAAAGCGTTCTTTGGCTTTAGATCTGGCTTCCTCTGCTTTCAGGAGATTATATATTCTTATTTGTAAAACTTCGTCATCAGACCCCCTAGACTCCTGAGCTAGAATGGAAGATGGTAGCATGATATTGGGAGGCAGGATGGCTTCCTTACCATACACAAGGGTATAGGGTGACACTCCTATTGCAGACTTAGGGGTGACTCTGTCAGCCCAGAGGGCGTTGGGTAAGGCTGAGTGCCAACTTCTCTGGTTTTCTATTACAGTTTTCTTCAGGATTCTAATGAGGT
Source organism: Pseudotsuga menziesii (assembly GCA_001517045.1). Classification (NCBI taxonomy): domain Eukaryota; kingdom Viridiplantae; phylum Streptophyta; class Pinopsida; order Pinales; family Pinaceae; genus Pseudotsuga; species Pseudotsuga menziesii. The sequence continues at coordinate 824,519 of LPNX010923610.1, forward strand.
TTTTATTAGAGGATTTAGCCAGGCCATTCCCTTGCGGATAGTAGTTAGCAGAATAATGTAATTTTATTCCTTTATCATGAGAAAACGCAGTCAATTTAATCGATGAAAAGTATTTACCATTATCAAATACTAACGAAACTGGAACTCCAAACCTGGTCATGATATGATCTTGTAGGAAGCTAATGACTTCATCCTCATTTATCTTGCATAGTGGCATAGCTTCGACCCAGCGAGTGAAATAATCAGTTGCAGTAAGAATGTACTTGTGCAGCAGGGAAGAATTCGGTTTTATTTCTTCGATAATGTCCAGCCCCCATTGCTCAAATGGTTCCATAATCATCACAGGCTTTAGGGGTGCTGCTGCTTTAGGCTGTCTTCCACCACACCTTTGAAAAATATCACATTTCCTGACTTGTGCATGTGCATCCCTGAAGAATGTAGGCCAATAATAACCGGCTCTAAGGATTTTGTGGGCTGTAGTGTCCCCTGAATAATGTCCCCCAGCCGGACCGTCATGTAATTATGCCATTAATTTCTTTGCATCTTCCTTTTCTAAACATCTGAGGAGAACCCCGTCATAATTCTTCCTGAATAACACTCCTTCAACAAGTTGATAGGAGGCCGATTTGAGACGCAAATCTCTTCTTTGTTTGGAATTCCAATGTTCTGGTAATAGTCCTAACTGCAAGTAATGCACAAGGTCTCTATACCAAGACTCAGGAGCTGTAAACAGAGGACATACATCCATCACATGCAACTCAGCTTCATCTTCCCATGCTTGTTCTTCGTTGTTCCTTCTTTCAGTCATCAACTTGCATAGCCCTTGACCTTTCACTATAGAGGCTGGCTTGAATTCAAGGTCATATTCTTGAAGGGCTGTTACCCAGTTGCCCCTTCTTTCTCCTAACTCTTTCTGTATGAGAAGGGATCTTACAGCTGGGTAAGGGACTATTACCTTGGTTCGTTTTTTTAATATATAAGGCCTGAATTGCTTTACTGCCTTAAATACTGCATAAGCTTGCTTATCAATGGCTAGGTAGTTTAATTCAGCCCCTTGCAGCCCAGTGCTCATAAAAGATATTGGGAATTCATCACCCCCATCCTCTTTTTGCGTAAGCACAGCTACCAATGAATCATCGGATGCAAATGTGTACATGATAAAATCTTTATCAAAGTTTGGGATTTTCAGTAAAGGTGCATGTGCAACAGCAGTCTTGATTTTACTGAAAGCATTCTTTTCAATTTCAGTCCACTTAAATTGCGCATTTTTCTTGACCATTTGCTGCAGTGGCTTAACAGTCTGGGCGAAATCAGGTACAAATCTTCTTACAAAATTTATGGTTCCCATAAAGGATTGCATTCCCTTTTTAGTATGTGGCATAGGGATTTGTTTAATGGCCTTAATTTTTTCTGGGTCTATAGATATACCTTTCTTTGAGACTATGTGTCCCAGCAACTTGCCCTCTGTGACTGCAAATACGCACTTCTTAGGATTGAGGGAGATGCCATATTTCCGGCAGCGTTCGAAAATTTGTTTTAGGTGAAAAGCGTGTTCTCCCCTTTTATTCAAAAATATTGTAATGTCATCAAGATATACTACAACACTTCGTCCAATCAATCCGCGGAAAGCTATGTCCATAGCTCTTTGAAAAGTTGCTCCAACATTAATTAGTCCAAAGGGCATCCTTCTATAGGCAAAATTTCCCCATTTAGTCCTGAATGTTGTCTTTAACCTGTCTTCCTTGGCTACTAGCACTTGATTGTAGCCAGAGAAACCATCTAATAATGAAAACAACTCAGAACCAGAGACCATCTGTAGCAATTGCTCCATGGGAGGCACCGGATAGTTATCTTTATCTGAGGCGCGGTTTAGGTTTCTGAAGTCCATGCACAGTCTGATTTCTCCCGACTTTTTTCTGACTGGTACCAAGTTTGATACCCACTCAAAGTGCCTAACTTTAAAGATGATTCTAGCATCTAGTAATTTCTTTACCTCACTCTGGATCAACGGTTCCATCTTTGGATGCATTTTCCTCAAGGGCTACTGATATGGCTTGACTCCGGCCTTGATGGGAACAATGTGTTTGATGATGCTGGTATCATATGTTTTTAAATATTGGTACGTCCAGGTGAAGACATCTTTGTACTATTTAAACAAACTAACGAACTTATCCCTTTCAGCTGGTGAACAACATTTGCCGAGGTTCACAAACTTAGGATCCGTCTCAGTCCCTAAGTTTATCAGCTCGAACTGTAGAGTTGAGATGTGAGTCTGAACGTTAGCGGGTCCTCTGAATTTTTCATTCAAGTCAAACATTTTCTCTAACGTTCTGACCCCTTTAGGGACGAAATTGTCAAATTTCATCTCTGCTTGGTGTTCTTCATCATCGATAATCGCTCCTTTGAATACCTCATCGTTTGTTAAACATTCTATGATTTGTTGGTCATCATCGAACATCGGCAAATTGGTGATCATATCCAGTACTGAAGGCCTGAAAAGCAATTCAACAGTACATTGGTTATTTGAGGGTACAAGCCTAGCGGCCAAAGTGGCCAATAAGTCAGCTGCTGCGTTTTTAATTCTTGGGATTGAAATAATGTTGAATGCCTGAAAACATTTGAGCAAATCCCATACCTTGTTTTGGTAAGCTTTCAAGTGAGGGGAAACATAATGTATTTGATTTCTTATTTGCTTTACAACTATTTCTGAGTCCCCAAAAACTCTTAAATTACTAACCTTTAGCTCAATCGCTTTCTTGAGTCCCTGCAGCAGTGCTTCATACTCGGCCGTATTATTAGTACACTCAAACTCTAATCTACATGACAGGAAATGCTTATTTTTTTGTGGATCAATAAGGACACAGCTGGCCCCTGACCCTTCTAATGTCTTCGAGCCATCAAAGAATAAATTCCACAAAACATTATCTACTGGAAATGAATCTACCCCTACTGCTAAATCTACTATTTTATAGTCAATTTCATCAGCCTGACAAAATCGAAGGAGATCAGGATGAGTGTTAGATGTGTCACTGGACTCTTCCACTTGATAATTCCCTGGTTCTACTTCGAGAAAATAGTTTCCAACACAGATTCAACTGGTACATTCTTCTCATTCAGTTGAGTAACATTGTACTTCATGTGAGGTTCTCTTAAAATTTTAATCTGGTTGGGACTCCCTTTGTACGGTAACCACAGATGCGACCAATCTGAGGCAAAATATCCATTTAATTTAGCTTACCAATCTCTACTCAGGACCATGCCATAAGCGTCCGGTATATCAGCCACCACGATGTTAATAACTTGGCATACTATGTCATCAGATGCCAGACGGATTAGGACATCTTCCATCTCACCAATTACCTTAACGTCTGTCCTATCCAATTGCACCACCCTCCATGTGGTTGGCTTAGGTTGCCCATTTATTTTCTTACATACTGATACGGGCATGACATTAATAGACACCCCTGAGTCTACTAGACAATTGTGCACGTTATGATTAAAGATTTCAAATGTCAGGAGGAAAGGTGGATGTTTAGTTTTAGACTTACCTCCAGTGCTAGCTTCTCCAATTTCTTCTTTGTCCCGAGGTTGATTGTCAAAGGGCAGCTTCTCTTCTGACACTTCAAGTGCCTTCAACAACCTTTCTTTCTGTTGAGGTACTTTACACATTTCAAACAGCAGGACATTTGCCTTTATCTTCTTCAAATCCTCAACAATGTCATATTCGATCTGTTGTTTGATGGACAGAGATTTATCAGCACTCACCTTCTCTTCGTTTGGCTTGGGAAACATTCTGTTCTGCTTAGGATCTTGGCTAGTAATAGTGAATTCCGGAATCTTATTAGCCAAGGATTTATCTTGAAATTTCTTCTTGATATTTCTTTGCAGCCTTCTGATATTTGGGAGTAAAAGACTGTCATCACTAATCGTCCCTTGGCTTCTAGTTGTCACGTTAGCTTCCTTGACATCCTTGTGTCCCTGAGTATTTTCCTCTTCTACATCGATTACGGAGACAGAATTCCATAATGCCATGGTCTCTTCTTCCTGTCCTTTTGTAGAAGTAGAAGCAGCACTTTCTTTCTTTTCCCCATCATCTTCGTCCGTTAATCTCGAATCCAACATCTGATTCATGACCAATGTCATTGAATTTATCCATTGCGTACAGTTCCTTTCGAAATGAGGTTGTTGATGAAAGGTACAGAAATTTTCCATCCCTATCTCTGTCAAATTCATGGATGCAGTTTTTTGAGGAGGAGGTTGGGGCTGATTGTTGTCCTCCCTTTTCTTATAATATGGCCTGTAGAACTTTTGTGCTTCTTTTTCTTTCTCTAAGTCTATGATCTTATTAGACATCTTTTGCATCATTTTGGCCATACTTTCATAATCTGGTGACTTTTCTTCCTTAGGCTTAGTGAACAATAAGGTTTTTCTTCCCACACCTTTCTCTCCTGGTTGTTCTGGATAGTCCTCAATACTTTCTCTTTCCGCTTCCACCACTTCTGCCTCTTCATAGGTCTCTGTCAAAGTAGGCTTGGCCCTACCTTTTGCAAACATGGCCAAATCAGGGCCCAGAGCTGAAGTATAGTATTCAATCAGTACTTTGTCGGAAGGCTTATATGTTTCAGAGAAATTTTTAAGATATGCTGCAAACCTTTGTGTGAAACTGTGCACTTTTTCCTTTTTTTCTTTGTTCAATGCACACAGTCCTTTCATGAGGGTAGCGTGAGTCTTTTGGAATACGTACTTACTTCTGAACATTCTCTCGAAGGTATCCCAGTCTGGGATAGAGTTAGCGAGCAATCCAAAATACCACGAGGCCGCAGCTCCTTTGAGGGTATGCGGCAATAGTCTACACACCACGTCTTCATGTTCCCCAGCCCTCAGACCTTCTATTTCCAAGTAGAAACTTTGTAGGTGATCATCCACTAGGATCTTCTCATTGGGGTCAAATTTAGGCAGTAACTTCTTAAAGGCTTGAGGTAGGTCATGCAAAGGCGGGGTCAGATTTAGAGGTGATCTGGCTCTCCATGCAAGTGGGGGGTTTGGAGGATTAGGTGGAGGTTGATTTGCGTTAACGTTGGCCATGAGTTGAGGTGGAGAGTGAGGAGGTGAACCCACAGGGGTGTGAACAGGAGAACTGTAAGGGGTACCTGGGCCTTCTTGGTTCAAAGGTAATGCAACCTCCTACACAGCAGTCTCTACAAGTTCTTCCCAGTCTCCAACCAACAATGAATCTTTTGCTATAGGACGGTCTTTCTTCTTGTATTCTCTTCTAGGTAAGTCAGGGATAATTGGAAACCCTCCAAGATTCTTTATGTATGCCCGGGTGTGTCTTCTTAGGTCTTTAACTACTTCGTTACCAACAGCATATAGATGTTCTCTGTTTTCTTCTTCCGGAATTGGATTACGCGGTCCACTACTTTCAGAATTGTAACTAGCGGAATAATCTCGGGAAAACGGGTTTCCTCAGCCAGCCATGCACTAGCGGCCCTCCTTCTAGCGCCAAAACTGTTGAGGCCTGGAAATTCGCAGGCAGCAACAGTAAGGGATTCTCCCCAATCAACGTTCCCAACTAGCCCGTTGACTGTTTGGAATACGGAATCCATCCGGTTTGCGGTCCGGCTACTGTAGGTCAAACAACAAACAAAGGGTTTACCGGTTGCGGACCGGTCCACCGAGTTTTTTGTATTTTTGACTTAAACAATGAAATGCAGGTGCCTAACTAACAATGCAGGGTGCTAGAATGCAGGGAGCAATCACAATGTGATGCGCAAGTTCTTACCTTCCGTCTTAGGACTCACAAACATTCAAATCACATACGACAATAAGATAAACTATCTATCTAAACTATCCCTAGGGAGCCGAATTAGCATTTAACACTTGTACGTGCGTAATGAAGAATTACAGATAGCTGATATTTCATTCAAGACACATGAACAATTACAGAGATTCAAATAACCAGATAGCAGATCATTTTATAAGCAACATTTCTTACTCACAGTGGAAGAAATCCTGAAGATACTGAAGAATATTTAACAAAAACATAGGTTTAGGAAATTAAACATTCTCACAGTAAATGAAACATGGCTGAAAACGAAATAGTTCCTCTTCAGCATTATTCCTTGAGTTGCATTGATACATTCCACATTTCACTCTCTCCAGCAGGCAAACTTGCAGTTTTTCTTTGCAAAACGAAATAGTTCCTCTTACAAGTAAACATTACAAAATTCTCCAGGGAAAAAGCCCTCTCTAAGTGCTAAATATACCCTATTTAATCTATACAGTAGGCCCTTCAGACTCCCTCAACGCGTGGCATTTTCTTCCCTTGGACTCTTCGGATTCCCCTTCAGACCCTGGCATCCTCCCATTCCCCTGCTGCTTAGTAACGTATGGACCCTTTCCAGTCTGCATCTTTGTCTTCATTTATTTTTTGTCCTTCTCTTCTGTTGTCCTGCTAGTTTCAGCCTTACTTCTACTAGACGGTCCGTCTTCCTCCATGCCACGGTGGTTTGACCAATCTCCCGAACCATCCTACAATTAATTGACAAGCATCATTTGTTGGAAAGGCGTTACAAAACAAAGCATCATATTCTAATAACTGAACGACTATTCCTCAAGATAACGGCCTGGTGCGTCTCTGGTTCTGAAAACAACTTCGATCGAGCCTTGGGCGCGAAACTCATAAATCAGCAGTCAGGAGGCTTCTACGTTGGACGTGAAAGGGATCTAATAGCCGCAACGGCGGAAGGGCCATAAGTTATGGGTAAGCGAAACGCTGGCAAGAATATTTTAATCGGACGTCGGAAGACTTTTAAATCAGAAGACGAAGGACTTCGCAAGCTGCAACAACGAAAAAGGGAAGACTAGAGCCAAGCGACACGGGGAGGAATGCTTAATCGGTGGTTGGAAGTCATTCAAATCGGAAGCTTAATAGCTTTCCCAGCCGAAACGGCAGAAGGGTAAAACTATGGGCAAGAGATTCCACAGCTCATACGAATCGGACGTCGGAGAGATTAGGGCGTCAGACGCTAAAATGATCTAAGAGACGCAACGGCGGTAGACAAAAAACTCACAGCTTCCAATCTGACATCAAAAAGAGGCCCGATTCACAGGAAAAAACAAGTATCAAAACAGTTTTAAAGATCAGCCGCAGCTAGATTCGTTCTTTCTTCGAAAAGGCGACTCTGACGAACAAAGATTTTCCTTTTCTTAGACCAGTAAACCAGACATCCACAACTCAAATTGAAACTGAACAAGGCATAAATAGACCAGCTGACATCCAACTTCAAAGTAATATGAAAAGAAAATATGCCCAAGAGGCTCAAGAGCTTAACGATCAAATCAAGCGAAACGATGAGGAGGGGCCCAGAATTTAAAAAATAAATTTGGGGAGAAAAGTTGTGGTAGCAACAGAACCAAAATCCACAAACGAATGTTGTGGAAGTTCAATGTACCATTTCGTGGCGGTACCGGTCAAAGTTTGTTGGAAGAGTCTTAAACGTACTGAATCATCCATTAGGGAGTTCGAAGAACACCACAAATGGAATGTCATGACATGGTTTTTTGGATCATCTCCCTGCTTCCCATTGAACTTTGGGATGTCCAATGGTAACTTTATCAGAATGGGAGGCCCCGAGGGGTTATGTCAAATGGGATCATTAATCAACTTGGACAAATCAGGCAAGTCCAAATTTTCTAGGAAGGGTAACTAGTGATTAGGTTGCACATACCGGTAGTATTAATAGGGCATATAAGTACTAGTAGGACTATAAGTATACTGATAGACAGGTTGTTGTGACGAAGAACCACTGGAAGATCCATCCGTAGGGGGTTGATTTTCAGGATCAGGACCGTTAGGACCACCGAAGCCTCCAGGAAGAGGACCACCAAGGCCTCCGGGACCACCAAGACCATTGGGAACACCATGACCACCTGGACCACCAGGATGAGGACCACCTGATCCTCCAGGACGCCTAGGAGGTAAACCTCCATAACCTCCGGAACCACTAGGAGGAGGGACACTAGACCCTTCGGGACCATTAGGAGGGAAGCCACCAGGCCCCCCAAGACCACCAAGACCATAATTAGGACCATAAGGAGGAAATCCACCAGGCCCTCCAGGACCATTAGGCCCCCTAGAGGGAGGACCTCCGTAACATGGTCCTCCGACACCCCCCACAGTATGAATAGGTATCCCTCCCATGGATGGCATGTAGGACTAGTTAGGTTTCCCCCATGGAGTGAAATTATTACTAGGATATGGAATTCCAGCATAAGGAATTCCTGTAGGAGTGGGTTGGTAATTGATATTTCCTACAAGTACTTGATTTGTTGTGTAACCATACCCCCAAGAGGTTTGATTGGTTACAGGTTGTGCCCCCAAGGGCTGACCTGAACTGAATGGGGGGTTAACCATATTCATATGGGTAGGAGGGACATAAACTATATATTGCTCTATACTAGAGGTATTCCCATGACTAGATACAATTCCAGTGATAGCTAACATAGGTTGTGCCATGGGTTGCCCCCCGGCACTAGAAGGTATTGATGAAACAGGAATTGAATGTTGTTCCCCAGGTGCAGAAGACCCGGGATGATTTGGAACAAACATAATATGGGAGGTGGTGGGGTTGGTATTTTGACCTAGATTATGTGGAGTCACAGTGTGATCTAGAATAGGTTCAATGGGTTTCATAGAATCAGAAAGTGAGTGATATCCCACAGGCCAAGGGTCCGAATTACGAGGAAAAACTGTTGAGCGAGGTGGTGGTGTACCTAATATGTTATCTATTTTCTTCTCAAGTTCTCTTGCATGGAGAACAGATGCCTGGTATTGTCTACATTCTTCTTCATTTGGTGAAATATCTTTAGAAGAGGTTGGACGGGTGCCAAATGAAGCAATGGCCTGTCCCATAGAGGTATCCCAAAACGAAGCATTGGGACCATAATCTAGATGGTTAATATCATCAACATGACCTTGCATGGGAGAATGGAACGAAATATTTCCCCTAGAAGGTTGTTGGACCAAGGGAGGACCGTGTGAAGGATATGGATCTCCACTTTCTGTAACCACATTTTCTCCCACTTGGGAGTTGGTAGCAGCTCCTTGGTTGATAGTTTCCATAGGATCTTCTCCTGAAACAAGAATAAAATCAGGTGGCAAGACCCGTACTCTTCTAGACTGTCTTAATTCAACCAGTTTGTACATTTCCTATCTAACCTAGGGTTTCAAAAACTAGAAAACACACCAAACATTTCCCTACTCAAGCTATAGGCCAAACAAGCAAACTTAAATCATAGGAGGATTTTAGATAGTTTGATCTCTCGCCAATATTGTCAAGAAGGTACCACTCGCGATATACCACAAGGGTACGTACGTAGTAATCTCCCTAAATGTTTTTTTCAGTGTATGGCTCCAAGCAAGACGTCCAAAGGGCTTTTCTCATATAGATAAGGTATCCTAGTGGCGTCTCCCGATATATGCAAGGTATGTGGGAGCTCAAATCAGTAGTAGTGTTGTCTAATGCACAACCATTCTTAAGGGTACCTGAAGTACCTTTCTATATACAATCAAGTACGTGAAGTACCTTTCTATATACCTCAAGGGTACGTGAAAGGTCATTCGATATACCAACAGTACGTGGAAGAACTGCGCGAGTCCCAGGATGTAGTATGAACGAGTAACGACAATCGAGTACGTGAAGTACCTTTCTATATACCTCAAGGGTATGTGAAAGGTCGTTCGATATACCAATGGTACGTGGAAGATCTGCGCGAGTCCCAGGATGTAGTACGAATGAGTAACGACAATCGAGTACGTGAAGTACCTTTCTATATACCTCAAGGGTACGTGAAAGGTCGTTCGATATACCAACGGTACGTGGAAGAACTGCGCGAGTCCCAGGATGTAGTACGAACGAGTAACGACAATTCCTACGCTTAACGATGCCCGAACACATCTCTAGCCTATCACTCAAATTGCTATGTAAATTTTAATCCTATAACTACCGTTAATTTTAAAGTGGACAGTTAGGTGAATGCATGGAATTTTGATAGAAAAAGTAAAACCATGCAGATATGTAGATGCAAATATTTCACTTTAGCATTCGAGGTATGCCTACTTATGGGATGGAGAGAGAGTATTTTCTTTTCGTTTTGAAAACCAAAAATTCCCAAACAACTACTTTGACCAAATCAAATCCAAAGACAAGCAACACATTCCAAACTCATTTTTCTTTTTCAAAGCAATCAGATGGGTAAGAGTCTCTTTTCCTAAAAGAAAAACAACAAGCACTCTACATGTATATGCACTCTATTTTTTTTATTTTTCTTTTAAACATAGATAGATCTAACTTAAAACTACACTATTTTTTATTTTCATGAGATAGTACTAATGCAAGAGAGACAAAAGAACAAAGGGAACCTGAAATCTTGTGAGGCTAATCAGAGATCCAGTTCCCTATGCTCAGTAATGATAATGACCTAATCTCAATCAAAAAAATATCTTTTTAAAAGTAAAAAGAAGTCCTCTATGGAAAAAATGAAATGAAGATGATAAGCAAGTGGTTTTCCTTTTAGTCTTTATAAAGGAAACGGAAAGAGATCTAACTAAAAATTAAGCTTTCAAAAATTCCTTTCAAAATCACAACCAACAAGCATGAAAGAAAATGAATAATCAACAATCCTAACCTAGCTCTTGAATTTTTACAATCAAACCAATTTTTACCACAAAATTTCAACCATGAGCATCCAAATTCAAACAAACAAGCCTGACAGTGTAGGGATGAAAGTAAACAAACTCTACTTTTTGCAAAAAATGACAAAAAACAAGTTCTGGAACAAGACCTACCTGGCACCGTGCTAGAGGGGTCTTGGACAGAGTGGTTCTAGACGAGCACCACTTCTGGCTAACGAGGTTCAGGCAGTGGCACCGCGTATGGATAACAAGGTTCAAGCGGTGGCACCGCTTCTTTCCAATAGCACATGTGCGGTTCCCTGAATAGATCCAAAACACAAAGAGAACAAGATTTCAAGTTAAAAATTGCTCAAATCAAGGTAAAGACTGATGAATTGATAGTAAAAAAGAGCATAAAAAGTAGAAATAGTTTAGATATGAACAGATCTAAAAGTTTCAAACCAAAATTCATTAAGCCAGATGGTAGATCTGAATAAAGAGAGTTACAGACTGGAGCTTGGATTCGGACAAGTGTTCAAGGACTGAGGAAGATTAGATCAACTAAAATTTTCTTTGATCCCCAGTGGATTCGCCATATTTGTAGTCAGGAATATTGCACCTTCTATGGACAGAAGTTGTTCCTTTGGTCTGAATGGTTCAGATCCAAAACAAATGAGTGAACAACAAAGGATGAAGACCTTCCCTGAATATGGTGAACACCTAGAATAATGCTTTGATAATGAACTTGTGTACCTGAAAACATGTCAAACAAACAAGAACATCAAAGCTACCAGAAAATTATTCACACATCCATACTAGTGACTAAGGAATCCAGTAACATATACATGCGAGATAAAACAACAGATATGTGGGATGGAAATCAGATTTGCATTAAGAAATGAATGAAGAAGCTTACAACCATTGCCTTACTATTGACAAACTCCTCCACAAGACAAATACCTCATCCCCAAAAGCTCCAACTTGCTCTCTTGTGCTCTCCAATGGATTGGACTAGGTAGTCAATTCAACAGCATAACAATACCATTCAGTTCTCTCTCTCAACTATGGATATGAGCTTGNCGCGAGGCTCAAGCTCTAGAAGCCTCAAGAATCTTCTCTTTTTCCATTTTTACAAGGGTATCGCTTTTCTTCCATTATGACAGAGCGGCTTAGGTGAGAACTGCTTCAAGAGAAAAGCACATCCGCGGTGGCACCAATTTTCTATAACAGAACACAGGTAGTGCTGAACAAGGTACCGCTCATCAGCCAAAGGGAAAGCGCAATGCTAGGTTTTTTCATGTAGAATTGATATCCATAGCAAGTTTTCCACTCCAAGTTTGGGATTTAGGGAAAACATAGGGGTTAAGGATCTCATCACATGTTGGTGATAGGATTTGGGTATAACATAGAGTTAGCATGTGTCCCTCAAAATTACTCAGTCTTAACATACATACCACTAGGAAGAAGATGAATATTGTGGAAGGGTAAAGAGGTAGGTATCCCAGAGGTAAGAAGAATTTTAAAATTCCAAGCCCATTACCCTAGTAGAGAACCTAGAGAGAGGATATATAACCATTATGCCCCAACTACACTAGAAAAATGTATCAGTTAAGGTCTAGCTATAGAAGACATGGGGAATAATATGAGTGAATTTATCTAGGGGATATTAGCTTGGATATGGACCCACACTCAAAACCAATAAAAAATGGCCAAGAATAAGAATCAAACATGTAGAAAACAAAGGTGAGAGCAACTAAGGATGTGCATATGGGAAGACAAATAAATTCATGAGGCCCTTAGAGCATGGTATTCCTAATAGAAAAAGTAAAATTGGTGTTCCTATTCATATACATGAGGAGTTTAATAACTTCCTTAAAAAAATCTCTCTCAAGAAGTTAGCCCCAAAATATAATCTAGAGCTGATTTTTTGTGAAGGAAATAATGGTGTAGTCTGACAATGTTCTAGTTTATCTTCAAATGATCTTTCCATAGGGGATTCACGTTTTTACCAATATCTTATCATGTACATTCATGAAGGGGGGGTTTTAAATTGTGAAAAATAAGGTTAATATATTGTAGGTATTTGGGAGGGGATGCCACTTTTTGAAACAGGGGACATAGATTGCAAGGAAACTTGGGTACAAGGATGAGTACTAGGATGGATGCGGGGAGGGAATGCCACTTTTTGAAATAGGAGACTTGGATACATCAGGGGTACTATATTTATTTACTTATTTATAATTATGAGTTTATAAATAATAATATAGATGAAATTTAAATCATTTTCAATAAACATACATATACATATACATACATACATACATATGTATATGTACACACACACACACATCTATATATACATATACATATCTACATATATATACACATCTATACACACACACATATATGTATATGTATATGTAAAGGCCAAGATCTTCTAAAACAGTCTGCTAGTAAGCATTTTCAGGTTCTTTTTCAGGATGATGGTCTCAATGATGAGGAAGTATCTTCTGAATATTTGGATAATATCCCTTCTCTTGTAAGTACTGAGGACAACTATGTTCTAATGAAACCCTTTTCTGAAAAGGAAATTGTTGATGTCATCTGGGCTATGGAGTCAGATAAGGATCCTGGGTTGGATGGCTTCTCCTTTCATTTTTATAAAGTCTGTTGGCCCATCATCAAACTAGATTTGGTCCATATGGTGCCTGCCTTTCAAAAAAAATAAAAAGTGGGAGGGTGCAATAACTCTACATTTCTCGCCCTCATCCCCAAGGATGTCAATCCGTCTTCCTTCGATAGGTTCTATCCTATTTCATTGTGTAATTCTTCTTACAAGATCCTTACCAAACTTCTAGCCAACGGATTTAAACTCTTGCTAGCTAAGTTGATCTCTCCTCCCTAGGGAATAGTTGTTAAAGGAAAACATTTAGTGGATAATGTAATCCAAGTTCAAGAATCTCTTCATTCAAGATTCCAAAGAAGGGAGAAAGGCATGTTAATTAAGTTCGACATGAAGAACGCCTTTGATAGAGTTAAGCTTCCCTTTCTTTATGATGCCCTACTCTCTTTTGGTTTTTGTTTTGAGTTTGTAAATATGATCAAAGCATGCACTGATGGGCCTTGGATCACACCATTAGTCAATGGTAGACCTACTGACTTTTTCAAAGCTTCCAGAGGCCTTCGCCCAGGTTGTCTGGTGCCCCTTCCTATACATCTTGATGGTTGAAACTCTCAGTAGAAAACTCATAGTTGAAAAGAAAGTTGGTTACATCTTGAGCATCAAGATTGCTAGGGGTGTGGACAAAATCAATCACGCTAATTTTGTTGATGACTCTCCTCTTCTAGGAGGGGCCTCCACAAATATTGCACGAGCTTTCAACGAAATTCTTAAAAAATTCTGCCAAATCTCAAGAGCATTGATTAACAAAAACAAAAGAGTTGTTTATGGCATAATGTCAAACGTATGGTAATTCTTCAATTAGCAGACTTCTTGGGCTTCCCTGGCTTCGACAAGTGGGAAAATATTAATTATTTGGGTCTTCCCTTAAATCTTGGATCATCCCCTCTCTCTCTCTAGCTGGATGTTCTAGCAAAATTAAAATCTAAAATCGCTTCCTGGGGTGGTCATTGGCTAACTAAAGCTGGGAAACTAATATTGATTAAGGTTGTTCTTTCAGCTCTTCCTATTTTCCAATCTTCTTTTATGCTATCCCCAAAGAGTATCTCGACTCAGATTTATAAATATCTATGAGATTTTCTCTGGTCGGGTGGTAAAGAAAGCCAAAACAAGATGCACCTGGTAAGTTGGGAAGTCCTTAAGAGACCAATTTCAATAGGTGGATTACAAATCTAGGACCCTGGTCTGGCTAATCTGGCATTGAGCAGCAAGCTGATTTGGTAGCTATTCGTGGACAAAAAAATCCAGTCAGTAAGATTTTTTGTACGAAATATCTTAACGGCGGCTCATTGAGAAACATTACTTCTGCTAATACCCCAACTCGAACTTCTATTTGGAACTCTTGCAGAAAAAGTTTGAATTTTTTAACAAGCAACTATTTAGAATTCCTAGAAATGGGAAAAGGATCCTTCTCTGGGAGGATAAAATCTCTAGGAATCCTCCTCTTTCCTCTGTACTTCCGTTAACTGAAATTTTTAATTGGGCAGCAAACAAAGGACTTCTCCAATTGGATGATATCTGCATTTGGGATAGTTCTAGTAATTGGGCTGGTTGGTCTCTCCCAGATCTTCCTACTGGTCTAAAACCTATAAAAAAATTGATGCTCTCTTCTCTTTCAGGGCTCGCTCCTATCCACATCTCTTAGAAAGATAGATGGGATTAGGGATTTGATGGATTTTACATAGCTGCTAAAGGCTTCAACGCCCTTCAACCTACCCATTGTTCATTCTTTCCTCCTATGTTCTGGAAATCGATTTGGTTTTCCCATTGTCTGCCGAAGGTTAAATTTTTTTGTCGCTAGTTTTAAATAACAAGATTTTGACTGGTGATTCCCTTTCTAAGTGTCGCTTTTATGGTCCTTTTCGATGTTTTTTATGTAAAAATGCCTTGGATACTACAAATCATATCCTTGTCTACTGCATATTCTCCAGAAAAGTATGGGCTCTAATCCTTCAAGGAATTAATTGCGTGTTTCCTTCTCAAATTTTTGTAATGGTGTTCTATCCAGCATGGCATGGCCAGCGTCCAACGAAAGCAAGCTCTGTTGTTTTTCATAATGTCTAGCACTCGATTTTGAAATTTACATGGTGGGAATTATGGATGGCTAGAAATAGTTGCATCTTCAAATATCACATCCCAATCATCCAGATCATGGATTATAAATCAAAATTGTGGTTTGCATAATCTATTGGACAATTGACACCTTCTCCTCTAGCTTCTTTGTGGAAAAGATCTTGTCCTCAAACTTTTGGGATTAATATGAAATGTGTCGAGCCTGTAAGTCTCCCATCATGGAGGTTTCATGGGAATAAAGATGCTCTTAATAAAATTTGGATGAATTCTGCTTCAGCCGTAATTTTCTTTGATGGTGCTTCTAAAGGGAATCTCAGAGTCTCCGGAGCTAGTGGCTTGGTTTTCTCTCCTGACAGATCGACCAAATTCAATTTTAGCTGGGGGATTGGTTCCTTGTCAAAAAATCAGGCTGAAAGATATAGCCTTCTCATGGCGACCCAGTTTTCTAAGGAGAAGGGTTACAAGTCCATTCAAATCTTTGGTGATTCATAGATGCTAATAAAAACCTTAAATTCAATTGGCAGCTTCAATAATTCTACCTTGAATATTATTCTGCAAAGAATTAGGATAATTTTGAAAGACTTTTAGATGGCTGAATCCTTCCACATTCTCTGGGACTTAAACAATCTTGCATATGCCCTGGCTAATAAAGCATGTCTTCTTCCTTAAGTATTTATTAGCATCAATAGGGCAACCAGTTATTTCCACCCTATTTCGTAATTGTGCATCTTTCAGTTGTAATTTGTTCTTCATGGGATATCCCCTCTTCTCTGTAAGTATCTATGTAGTCTCGTGTCCTTTTAAAACATGTAATTAGGTCAATTGGTATTGCCAAAAAATACCAGCATCCTTCTTCAATATAAAATTACCCATTTTTGTCAAAAACAAAAAAAACTACGCAATCAACCACTAAATGTGGTTATATGAGAGAATATAGAAGAAAACCAATTATGAGTGTATCAAGTGGCTATCCATGGGGAGCACACTCACCCATATCAAAATTTTCATTGAGGTTATTCCTATTTACTAGATGTCCTTAGAAACAGTGTTGAAAAACATTATTAAGAAATCATGTACATACTTATGGTCAGGGAGGAAGGAGAAGGTATGTATCCCTTTGATTAAATGGAAAAATAAAGATAAGAAAATTATTCTAGAGGATAGGGCTTGAAAGACCTCAATATTTTCTCTAGAGAATTGTAAATAAAAGGGATATGAAGAAAGGTTTCTTCGAAAGGGTTATGGTGGGAGGTAATGAGGAAAAACTACATGGCACAAAAGAAAGCTTCAAGTGGGTCTATTTGTTTGAATATAATGATGGATACCTTCCCTATCATAGGAGAACACCTCACCAAGTTTATAAGGGATGGGAAAAGGTTAAAAGTGTGGGAATATAATAAACCCACTTCATAACTTATGATAAAATATTTAATCAGTTTTGATTAATTTCTACCCACTATCCTAGATAGTTGGCAACCACTTGCATCACATAGTCAACGCTTGTCATATATACCCCATGAATTCTT
Organism: Pseudotsuga menziesii; assembly: GCA_001517045.1. Classification (NCBI taxonomy): domain Eukaryota; kingdom Viridiplantae; phylum Streptophyta; class Pinopsida; order Pinales; family Pinaceae; genus Pseudotsuga; species Pseudotsuga menziesii. The sequence goes on from LPNX010923610.1 coordinate 841,473, forward strand.
TTATCATAATTATGGGTTGATATTTTCCATTTTATTGACTACCAGAATTAGTAACTGTGATTTCTTGCAGATTCTGCCTTATTCTTCTTTTATCCGTCTTTTCTATGGATAAGGTAAAGCTAGTTAACTAGGAAACTTCTATCTTTAGTTGTCAACCCATCCTCCATGATTTTATATCCATTTTATAGGATTAGCATATTTTTCTATCACTATTGATGACTCACTCATGCTTTTTCTAATTCGTGAGGTCCTTGACTGATTTGGGAAGTGATTTAGCCACCTATGGGGGTTTATCATATTTAGTAAGTCTATATGTATGTGCGTGATGAGTTTTCTCCAATACAACTTGATTTTACCTATGAGGGATGTACTATTTATGTACACTATTATTCATCATTTTCCAATGGAAGGATACAGTCCAATATTCATCTCTTCATTCATGTGATTCAATCTCTATTCTTCTCTTTATTTTTCCTGTGTATGCTTGTGAGAATTATCTTAGTAGAAAGATCTATTTTCCAGTGCTTCTTCGTAGCATATTTACTCATAGGATTGGAGATATTATTTATACATGGTATCAGAGTGCAAGTTTTTTCAAGTTCAACAGAGTTGAGGAGCTATCTGTTCTCTCCAGCAGAGTGCATCCAATCTCCTAACCCTCTCTAAAGAAGAGCTTGGTTTAAGCTTACAAGATTTTCCCCTAGTTTTAATTTTGCAAGTTATTGAGAGTTTCTTATTGAACGCATCAACTCAACAGTATGGATTCTTCTTCACCTATGATCTTGAATCCCTTCAACATTCACGAATGGAAATCCAAAATTGGCATTCTATTGCGTAGTAAGGGACTATACATAGTTACTCTAGCTTTGGATAATGAGCCCAATGTTGTGATTAAGAAAGCTATGTGGCATAATAGGTTGGATGAAGCCTATGGATTGTTTTTACTCTCTATTTCTCGTTATCTACTCTTTCATATAGATGGTTTGACCACTCCAAACCAAGTATGGACCAAAATTGAGTCTCTCTTTGGAGTTCAAGAAGAGTTAAGAGCGGATCAGTTGGAGATTGAGTTATTCTCAATGAGTCCAAGCAGTTTCAATTATATTGATGGTTTCTTCACCAAATTCAAGTCACTTGTTCTAATGTGCAAACATTGTGGGATTGAGAAGAAATATTATTAATTAATCATTTCCATTCTTTCTAAATTAAGTCCTGAATACTCGGTTTTTGTGTCTATTTTTCATGCTACTAGGCTTGTTGTTTCTAATTGGAAAATGCCTTCTTTGTGTATTTTATTTGATTTACTAACAAAGGAGCAAGAAAATTAGACCCACATTGGTGCTCTTATATATTCTAAGGGAAAGGATCATGCTCTCATGGTTCAAGGAAGAAAGAATACCAAATCCAAATAAAAGCAAATTATGAAAGAGAAGAAGCCAAAGCTAGAAATTGAAGATGAAAGTTCTAAGCTTACTCATGAAGATTCAGTGAACAAGGTTAAGAAGAAAGGTGTTATATTTTTATCAATTTAAATAGTATTATATTAGGATCTTATCTGAGAGAATAAAAAGCATAGAAATCAATTACAAGAGACAATGAACACAAAGATTTTTCTCGGGGAAACCATAAAGGAAAAAACCCCACAACTTCCTCAGAGATAGAATCAGCACCAAAAGTAAAACCCAAAGAGAGTAAGATGATCTCCTGACAGCAGTACTCTCTCTCTCTCTTGTCCCAGCTTCTTCTCTCTGTCTCTCAGTTATGCACTACAACTAAGTGTGAGTGAATGTGTGATAAATAGAGAGGCTCACTCTCTATTTATACTAATTCTCGGCTTGACAATAACTCACTGGGGCCGACTTCTCTAGGAGAGTCTAATAACCCTAGGGCCCCACAACTGCGGGGACTTTAATCCTTGATCAATAAGGAGGGTTACACTCTATGACTTTACATGACTTGTTTACATTATTGAATCTCCCAATAGGAACATCAGGGCATGACATGACTCAATTACATTACAGATACTTCCTGGAATAAACATCAGGGTGCAATACATAAGATATACAAGTGAATACAATCCAAAGTTAAAAATACATCAACACTCCCTCTTAACTAGGAAGGTATTCTCTCGACACAATTTATCATCACAAGTATTCTTCTCTGTATCATCTGGATCATCATCAAGTCAACTTCATCTTCAATTCAGGATCATCACTAGATCTGGATCATCACTAGATCTGCATCATCATTGGATCTGCATCATCACTGGATCTAGATCATCACTAGATATGGATCATCACTAGGTCATCATCACTAGTGCTATCTCAATTCTACTCGTCACTGGAATTTCTACAAAGCTGTCCCTTTTTCATGTTGGTTGTAGGCCTAGCCTCCATGTAGGTCTTCATCTTCTTCAACACTTATATCTGACCCAGTCATAAAAGGCACGCCCAACACTTGCATCTGACCATGAGAGGAACACATCCGCCATCATGTTAGAAAGGCACACCTAGCACTCACATATGAACATGGGAGGAACACATCCACCACCATGTCAGAAAGGCCCAGCACTCACATCCACTGGCATGATAGGACATGTTATAGCCTATTTTTGCTTCTCATTTTAAAGCATTTGCTTGTTTTTTAAAACATGGTTTTTTTCATTTTTAAGTTTGGACTTTAGGTTCTTTTAAATCTTTTCTTTGATTTTTATGTTTGTATTTATAGTTGAATTCATAGGTTTTTCCAATTTTGATTTTACTTAGCGAAATCTATAGTTTTTAGGGGCTTGTAGGATGTTTATATGACTTAAAGGTTTTAAAAAATATCATAAGCTTTTATTTAAAGCCATTAAACCAAAGTTTAACCCTTTGTTGTGAGTGTTGATTTGAAAATCATTAAAACAGGTATTCTTGTAGCACAAGCTCAGAAAAGTTAAACATGCGCGCTACAAAAAAATCGTGTAATCTGAAAAATCATGATTTTGGCTCGAAATTTTCAAAATTCGTGCATATGAGAGGTCTTTCACACCTGTCGATGAGTTTGATACGTTTTTTTCACCCAGAGTAATCATTGTGACAAGTGTTGAGTTCAAGCAAGGAATCGTTTGGTTGAGTTGCAGTGGTTGGAAATTATGAGATACAGAGTAGTGGAGCCTTAATAATCATGCAAGATGAAGAAACTTCGCCACTAGCTACGCATCTCCTAAAACGCGTGAAGATCATTGAATTCGTGGCAAAGTTATGGTAGTTTGGATCGAAGATTGAAGAAGGTCGAAAATTTAGGGCTTTTCAGGGTAACCGTTTAAGCAATGTCGTGGCAGTCAGAGAAATACTTAAGAATGAAATTGGACACTTGGGAAGACAAGGAATCATAGTTCCAGCAACGGAATCCATTATTCAGACAGGTATGAGGTGAACTACTATCATATTCCATGTATCTGGGTTCACATTGACAGAAGTTTAGTTATGGAGAATAACTAAGGATGCTTGTATATAAACTAAATTTTTGCTCAATGTCGAATTTCCACTGTCAATAGAGTTGAAAGACTTATCAGTTTGATACATAAAATTCAACTCAAGGGTTTTAGTTTACTCAGCATATAATTGACTGTTTAAATGTGCCGAGATTTGAATAGAGTTAAGTTTTTACTGAAGGAAGCAATTTTTTAAAGTTCAATTATCTAGAATGAAGAGGAGTGGGAAAACAAACAGAGATGAACCCTCAGATATGGCTTGGGTTCAAACTTTATCTGACTATGCAAGATTATTTTTAGAAGCGGGATGGTTAAACTTTTTTGAGAAAATTGATGGACATCACACAGAGGTTTCATACAAGTTTGCTAAGGGATTAGATAAAGATATTGTTACTTTTGATACCCTAAAGATTGAACTGACCAGAGAACTAATAGCAGAGGCTACAGGGATCCCTAATGAAGGTGAATATTGGTTCAAGAAGGTACCTTTTACCTTTGATTCACATAGATATTTTCTTCCAAATGTGGTTGCAGATTGGGGTAAAGGAGTGCATATCCAAAAGTTCAAACCAAAGTGGAGAGAACCAATAAAAATTCTGCAAAGTTATGTAACTTGTGAAGGAAGATATGCATTTGTTTTTAAGTATCATTTCAGGTTTTTGCAGCATTGTAATCATGAAGAAAATATTAATCTTCCTTTATTTTTCCTTAAAATTCTACAAAAGATGTCCAGCAGGGTAAAAGAGCATTAAGACCATACTAAACAGTCTATATTTCATCATGGTCTAATAAAGCTAATCATAAGTATTGTGCTTCAGAAGAAGGGAAAAACATGGGATTATTTCTATTTTGGTCTGGGTTTCAATCTGAGATAGAAGACCAAGCTCAGAGAAGGCAGATAAATAAAGGACATAATTTGGTCAAGAAGTTGAAGGAGAAGGTCATAGTCGATATAAAAGAAGATAATGTACCAGGAAATTTTGTGACCCAAAGAGATGAAAATGTTGAAGATGAACAACAAACTAATATTTAGGAAGATGAAATATCAAAGGTAGAAATGAAGGATTTGAAGCATTTAGAAGATATCCTTCATGAAGAAGTAAACCAGGAAATAAATGAAAGTTTTACAAAACAGGAACAAGTCCCTGTGGGAGTACAGTCAGAAGATAAGGAAAATTCATTGTTTGATGAAGCTAGGGTTGACACTGAACAGGATGTACAGAAACAGTCTGACGAAGGGGTAATGTCACGAGGGATAAAAATAAAGGTAGTTCAGCTAGCCTCTATCAAACATCAAGGAAAAACTTTGAGCATGTTAGGGGAAATTGGGGCACGTTGGAGGCCTAAGACCAGACCCAAGAATAAACTCAGATTGAATATGAAAAGATTGTTAAACCCTAAACTAGCTCAGAAGAAAATTACAGTGATTGAAGACTCTTCATCTCAAGAAGAGTTAGAAGACAATGAAGATTTAAATGTAAAGGAGATGAAGGGTAAGAAACAAATTATTTCAGAAAATAAGTTAGCTTTCATTGAAACCAAAATTTCAGAGATATTTAAGGAAGTTCAAAAGAAGGTAATCTTAGACCATCGTCAAGATGATTCAAACAAGCAGCATTCAATCATATCAAGTTTTTGTGCAGAGAAAGAAAAGGTTGCAGAGCCATCATCCCAATGCAATGCTGAAGTCAATGAATCTTCAGGGGTTCCTGTGGCTATGACAGAGCAGCCAGAGGAAGATGAAGAGATTTTTAAGAAATTGAAAATCCCTTGGATGCCAGAAGAAATGCATCCAGTTTCAGAAGGGGAGTGCATTGATTTAGAGAATGAGAATTTGTAGAGAAGTATTAAACAGTACAAATATCAGATAGAATACCTGCATGAAACAAATGAGGGGTTAGTGACTGCTAACAGAAGATTGAGAGAAGATTTAGAGGAGGTAAATAGCCACTATCAAGAATTAATTGCAATTTCTAAGGAAGCTTTGAAAATGAAAAGACAGATGCAAATTTTGTATGCAGAATTGAAGCAAACCATTTAAGACCTAACACAGCAAAATCAGGAGCTTTCAAAAAGAGTCAAAGACCTGGAAGCTGATCATCAGAAAACAAGAAAGAAGACTCAAGCTTTAGAAGGGATATCTCTTTTGGCAAAGGCTGGTAAGGATTTGTAAAGTACTTTAAAAATAGTGGTTATTAGTTAGTCTTTGAAAAAGTTAGTTTAATTTGTATGACTATATTGTTTGAGTAATTCGGTAGTATGACCTTAAAAGTAGTTTTTTCAGTTATGTAACTGTTTTTGGGAAACCAAGTTAAAAGTAAGGCTGAAAAAAGACTAGGGGTTCGAATTTTTGTACAAGGGGAGGCTATCAAGCTATTGTTTATGGAGTTAAGTGTCAAAAAATATTATGTATTTTGAATGACTGATTATGGAATATATGCAAACTATAATCCCTATTTATCTTATCTATTGGTTTCATTTCTGATTGGTTTAATCACTCGGTTGATATATTCATTTCTTGTTTGAGGTTATTTTTCATGAAATGCTTGTTAACTGTGGATGAAATTCAGTGTTGTGCTTATTGATTCTGGTTTATGTTTTATATATTATACATCTCAGCCCTTCATTGTGCATGATTTAGTGTTTGTCTTAGCCTTGTGAAGTTTTTACCCTCTTGTTTACAAACTGTACAACCAAAACCCTAAAAGAAACCTGTTTTTTTTAATTTTGTATTTTGTTTTATGAGATTGTGTTGGCTTGTTCTTTAGTAGTCTGAGAACAATTTCTGGCACTAATATCTTTGGTGTCGTTGCCGGGGTAAAAGTTGAAAGCCTACTTTCCCTGGGTTACTCATCATTTAACTGGTTTTGAGAGGTGGATTTAAACCAGCAAAATTTAAAATACTACATTTCACCAAATATTTCACAGTGGCTACTAAAGGAGTTGGAACAAGAAGTAGACCTAGTTCACCTTTACAACTGGGTGTCTCAGACCCAGAGCAAATTCTGAAAATATCTAGGAAAATCAAAAGGTCTCAGTCATCTCCATCCTTATGTAACCCTGATCAAATAGACTTATGGTCACCTTTTTCTGTTTTAAAGGAAGAGGAACAAGATTCATCCTGGTTGAAACCTACAATCCCTGTTAGCAATTTTTATATTTTTACTTATCCTCAATCTTTCAAGAAATCAAAGACCTCATCTCCTGGAAAAATCCCTTTATTTCACCTCAAAGTTGGTAAGACTCCTTTTCATCCAAGTCCTAGTCAATTTTTTCCTTCTTCTAAACCAGTCAACTTAAAGATGGCAGCCCAAAATCAACCATTAGACATGATGGATCGAATGGTGGCAGCTAGGTATACACCTCTAGTTTTACCTCAACCCTTAAATGCTCTCCCTGGTAGAGATTACCAAAAATACTTACCTAGGTTTAATGGACAAGGTGAGACCACAGCTGAGGAGAATTGGGATGCATTTCTTAGCTATGCAAATAATCAGAATATCAAGGCAAAAGATGTGTGGATGAGGATGTTCGTACAGAGTCTAGATGGAGAGGTCAGAAGATGGTTTAGAGAGTTACCAACAAACTCTATTACTATAATAGAAGAGCTTCAGGATCTTTTCATGAGATAATGGGGTGATACTAAGGATCACACATATTACATTACAGAGTTTGGAGCCCTAAGAAGGAAGAAAGATGAAACTGTAGCTGATTTCTCTAAGAGGTTCAATAAAATGTATGGTAGAATCCTGGTAGAGATTAAACCTTCTGAAACTTCTGCAAAACTCACTTATGCTAATGCTTTTGATCATGAGTTTTCCCTACTTTTGAGAGAAAGAAGACTTGTTACTTTACTTAACATGCAAGAGTCAACATTAGAAGTGGAATCTAATATTCTTGCTTCTAATAGACTGAAGGGAAACTTAGCTCAACAGGTTTATGATAGAAAGGGTAAGAAAGAGGCAGCTCCAGTGGTTTCAACATCACACTCTGCAGAAGGTAAGATTGATGAGATGCAAAAACTAGTGAAAATCCTAACAGCAAAACTAAACAAATTGGAGTTAGAGAAAAATTCAAATAATCCTGTTCAAGAGGGAGACAGAAATCCTAATAATCCAAATCAATTCAAAAAACAATTTGCACCTTGTTTCATTCCTAGAGAGAGAAGAAATAATGACATACAATGAGAAAGAAGAGAATCTGAGGATCAAAAGGTGCCACCCCCGCTTCAAAATAATGTTACTGATGAAGGAGAAATAGAAGAAGAAGAAGAGTTTTGTGAGGATCTAGATCAAGACATGAATTATTTTGGAGAATACTTAACTGAAGGTTTTGTGACTAAGGAGGATTTTTTTAACTCAGAATATTATGATGTAGATGTTTTTGAAATAGAAAATGATTTAAACCTTGAAGTAACTACTGATATATATCAGACTGATCCAAAGAAAACCCTAAATTTAATATTAGGGCCAAAACACGTGGTTCAAAATCCTAGAAAGAAAGTAATTTTGCCTCCTAAACAGCAGTCTGATCCAGTATTAGAAAAGAAACAAAATCGGGATAAACAAAAGAAGGTTATTGAAGTTGAAGAAGTGAATAAAAGTATGCAGAATTTTAATCTTGAAAATGAATTGTGCAAAATTAAAATCTCCATGCCTTTTACTAAGTTGATAAAGAATCCTTCTTACAAAAATTCAGTTTTGAAAATGATTGGTTCAGAAAACAGTCAAGTACCCTCTGACACAGTAAATTTACAGGAGGAAAATCCTAAAATTTTATTGGATCAGCTTTGGCAGAGAAAACTGAAAAATGATGCAAGTGCATCTCCTCCTTTTTACATCACATTAACCATTCATGAGCAGATGATACATAATTGCCTTTTGGATTCAAGAGCGTCTCATAATCTAATGCCAAAAGAAGTCATGGAGGATTTAGGGTTGAGCATAACTAAACCTTATCATGACTTGTATGCTTTCGATTCTTGAGCTGTAAAATGTTTAGGAGTGATAAAGGATATGGTGGTTAGTTTAGCTCAGTTACCAATGAAAAGCGTTATTATGGATGTAGTAGTGTCGGATATCACACCTAAGTTTGGAATGCTTCTTTCTAGATCTTGGGCCAAGAAGGTAGGTGGAACTCTATAGATGGACTTAACATATGCAACCATTCTTGTCTTTGGAGGTGAAAACAAAAGGTTGTATAGAGAGTTACAATTTGCTTATATTGTGACTGATGTCAAGAATCCTACAAATCATCCATTGTATGCTGTTGAAAAGGATTTGGGTACTTGTATGTTGCACTTTAGTGTTGGTAATGATGATGTTGGTATATTACAGGTTGAAAAACAAAAATCAATCAAATGGACTAGAGAACAGGAGGATGAAATTTGGCAAATGTATTTTGATGGATCGTCATCTAAAGAAGGTGTTGGAGCAGGAGTTGTTCTGATATCTCCTAGTGGTGAAGCGGTACGATTAATGTATAAGTTGGAATTTATTACCACTAATAATACAGCGGAGTATGAAGCTCTGTTGTTAGGTTTGAGAGCTGTAAACGATTTAGGTATTCAGCAAATATCTGTGTATGGTGACTCCGAGTTGGTTGTTCAACAGGTAAGGAATAACTATCAAGTAAAGCAAGATTTGCTGAAAGTGTACAAGAATGAAGTATGGGATATGATAGACAATTTCTTTGTTGCTTTTAATATCACTTATATTCCTAGGGATCATAACCAAACTGCTGATTCTCTTACCTTAGCAGCCACACATTTCAGGATTCCTAAAACAACACAGCTGAAGTATCCTATTGAAGTTAGGTACAGACCTTATGTGCCTGATAATATAAAACAATGGAGAGTTTTTGAAGATTATTTTGAGATAAAAAGGTTTTTAGAGATGACAGGTGAGTTTTCTAATTCCTTAATTGACCAAGAACAGGATGATGAAATTGAACATTTTGAGGGTGTTACAGAAAATAATATTGCAGGTCACAAGATTATTGAGCTGAAAAGTAATTTTATTCCTAAGGGTCTGGTGCCTTTGGAGAGGATTTTTTCGAAGGATGATACCCCTTTAAACCCAGCCATGCAGTCTTCAGAAAAAAATGTAATGGATAGTAATATTGGCACCAAGTATTGATGTATATGTAACTTCGAAATGTATTCTTCTATGTATCTTCTATGTATTGTAACCCGATGTTTATTCCGGGATGTTTCTATTATGTATTTGAGTCATATTGTCTTACCCCGATGTTCCGATCAGGAGGATTATTAATGTGAACAAGTCATATCAAGTCATTAGGTAAGTCCCCACAGTTTCGGGGCACTTGGGTTATTATACACTAATTAAGGTGTAGGCTCGAGTAAGTAATTGTAAGTTAAGCCTACATGGTTGAGTGCACTTCAAGTCAACAGAAGAATATAAATAGAGAGTGAGAGTCTCTCTATTTATCACTTGTGAATTACATCACTTGCCCTCTCAAGTGTGGCGCAGCTTTGGAGAAGGAAATACTTTGGCTTGACAGAAGACAGAAGGTTGCTGTTGTGTTGGGAGGTCATCTTACTATTTTGGGATCACATCTTGTGGTGATACTATCTTAGAGGAAGTTGAGGGGTTTTCTCCATTTATGGTTTCCCCTCCTAAAATATTTGTTTCTCTTGTCTCTTGTGATATGCTTATGTGATTGATGTGCTTGTTGTTCTCTCAGTGAAAAGATCTTAACATAATGCTAGCTTAAATGTTGAAAAACTAACATGGTATCAGAGCTAACCTGAGAAGAAGACATTGTGCAGCTACAGGAACTAGGGCTTCCTATTTTGTGGATCTTCCTCCACATATTTTCAGCAAAAGTATGCTAGGATGACTCTCCATTGAAGGGTGCCTCTCTCTGTCGATGTGGAATCCAATTTCAAGCATTTTCAGTTTCGATGCGGAAATTAGGGCTTTCTACAGAAGAGGAATTTTTGAGTGATACCAGCATAGGATTTTTCTCCTCATCAAAACCGAATTTTAGAGACCTGGATCAATAAATTTGGTTGGGTGAAACTCCGGGAAATTCAAACCCTAGTTTGACCCTAAGCTAGGAGAAACCCTAAATACTAAAACTGCTAAGTTTTGTTACAGTCGCTATATTATAATATTGGCGAAGTCTCAGAAGCTAAAAATTTCAGGGGCCGAAGATAAAATCATGATAAATCCTGTATCCAAATATCAGCCTCATATTTGCTATATTATAGGAGATATGATCTCTCCAAGTTAGGGTTCCAGCCTCTTCCATAAATCATCCATAAACAGGACACCTGGGGAGATATGAAATATATTGGGATACATAGGTCCAAATGGAATTCCTGAAGATGTTCCAGAAAGGGAACGGACTTTAATTTCTGTGGTCCAAATTTCAGCCTCAGAAGATGAACCAGTGACACGTGGCATGCCGTTCAACTTCGCTATTCGGAACAGTCCTGTAACAGGTCACCTTGGGAAAAGGATCATAAATACAAAATCGTGAAACCAATTCTGATGAAACCTATGGTGTTGGATCAGGGACATGTGAGGTTACCTCAATGAAAAATTTCAGACATAGAGGAGAAGTAATTTCGGAGACATCACAGAAACAGTAACACAAATTTATGCAGAAGAAATCAGAAAATTAGGGCTTCCTGTTCCGGGAGCTTCCCTCCACTGTTTTCAGAAAAGGAGTACATTGGACAGCTCCATTTGAAGA
>LPNX010923610.1:853764-902368 GCA_001517045.1 Pseudotsuga menziesii
TAATGAAACCTCTTTGCTGACATATTGGATTAGTGCACAATCTCAATGTTTTCCTAGTAGAGATGGAAGGCATCTAGAAAGTTTCAATGAGATATGGATGAATGTTGTATTGGATAAAGTAGTTGCATGATCATATATTTATGCATAAGTGTTTGCCAGTATAAATATTCCTTATGAAATGTTTCTAACCATACAATTGCATTTGACTTTTAGGAAAGACCGCATACATAATCGCCTACAAGCAAAGAAGAATGAAGACTTGTTCCAAATAGCAAGTGATGACATTTCAAATTGAAGAATAATATGACGAGTGCAGTGACATCATTGATGTAGAACCTTCCAGCCACCAAGAAGAAAGGGAAGACCAGTTCTAGAAGAATGATGTCAGAGCGCAATATCGAGACCTGAAGAAAAGTTCATAGTTCCATCATGCAGTAGATGGAAACATGGTGGGATACAAAGCAAGATTCGTAGAATGAGGCTTCTCACGAAAGGAAGGCCTAGACTACGAAGAGACATTTGCAACCAGTAAGAGTTGAAACAAATACATGATGAGATTGATGAAGATCTTAACCTTTGCTAAAAGGTTGAAGATGAAATTCTATACACTAGATGGATGCATAGAATACTAGTAGCATAGGAAGCTACTTGTCACTCCTGTACAGAATGTTTTCAGTGCATAGAGCACAGAAGACAGAGGGAGTATGATGCTCCGCTTCAGACGGAGTGACTACAGAATATCTTGAGGTTTGACATGGTACAACAGGATGAGCAGATTACTGATGACTCTAGGCTTTACTGAAAGTAAAGTGGATTCCAACCTTTGCTTCAAGGTTGAAGGTAGAAGACCAATGATGTTCCTGTTATGTGTCAATGCACTATTGTTCTAGGTATGGAGGTGTGGCAGAGTACAGATGGAATCTTCATTGGACAAGGGAAGTATGCAGTAGAGATCCTGAAGAGGTTCAGGATGATGGACTGCATGACCACACCTATGGCATTGAATATGAAGCTATTGAGTGATGCTTCATCAGAGTCGGTTGATGCTACGATGTATCGTCAAATGATTGGGTCATTGATGTACCTGACGAACACGAGACCAGATATTTGCTTTTCTGTGAACACCTTGAGCCAATACTTGATAGATCCGAGAAGTGTTCACTTGATTGCTGCAAAGCATATTCTGAGGTACCTGAAGGGTACAATTGATTATGGGCTCAAGTATGATGCGAATCAAAAGATTAACCTGGAGGGTTATGTTGATTCAGATTGGGCAGGCAGTTCCATCGACAGGAAGAGTACTTCGAATGTTGCTTCAGTATGGGATCAGGTGTGATCTCTTGGTTTAGCAGGAAGCAATCCTGTGTGGCACTGAGTACAGCTGAAGCAGAGTATGTCGCAGCTTGTTCAGCTAGTTGTGAGGCAGTATGGCTGTGGAAGCTACTGTCTAATATATTTGATCTCTAGTTGGATGCTACTTGTATACATTGTGACAACCAGAGTTGTGTGAAGTTGTCAGAGAATCCAATGTTCCATGACAGGTCGAAGCATATCGAGAACAAGTATCACTATATCAGGGATATGGTACAGAGAGTAGTGAAGCTCCTGTATGTTGTGACAGAGGAACAGATAGCTGATGTATTGACGAAGCCATTGGATAGACTGAAGTTCGAGTACTTCAGAGAGAGACTTGGTGTTCTCCAGATCGAGGCTTCCTCCCAAAGACAGTGATGAGACCCATAGCCATTCTGACATGGTGAGAGCATCGGTTCCTTCCATGGTCAGATGTAAGGGCTGAGCCATTCCGTCATGGTGAGAGGATTGGTTCCTTCCATGAATGATATGAGTGCTGAGATCCATAGCCATTCTGATGAGCAGGTCAGATGTAAGGGCTGAGCCATTCTGTCATGGTGAGAGGGTTGCTCCCTTCTATGTCAGATATAAGTGCTGGCCATTCTGTCGAGTAGGACAGATGTAAGAGCAGTTGCCATTCTAGGAATGGAGGCACCTGGTCAGTTACCAGGAACACTCAGTCAAGGACTGAGAGAGCCATTCTGACGAGTAAGTCAGATGTAAGGGCTGAGCCATTCTGGTCATGGCTAAAGGATTAAGTTCCTCCCATGACAGATGTGAGTGCTGGCCATTCCGATGAGCAGGTCGGATGTAAGGGCAACCGCCACTCTCCGGGAGAGTGGAGGTGCCTGATCCGTTACCAGGTAGCTCAGTCAGGGACTGGGGGCCATTCTGATAGAGAGTGTAGGATTCAGTTTCTACCAGGTCAAATGTGAGTGCACAAATCTCTCATCATTGTGGTAGGAGGGGCTCCGGCCTGGGTGAGAGTCATTCATCATTGTGGTAGGATGTGTTCCGGCCTGGGTGAATGTGCCATTCTAACGAGTAGGTCAGATATAAGTGCAGAGCCATTTCACAGATGGTAGTTGATTGTGCCTACCATGCTGGTGAATGTGAGTGCTGGGCCTTTCTGATGGGATTGTAGTTTACTACATGATCAGATGTGAGTGTTGGGCGTGCCTTTCTGACGAGCAGGTCAGATGTAAGTGCTGGGCGAAGACCTACATGAGAGTAGGCCTACAACCAGCATGAAAAAGGGCTGGCTCTGTAGAACTTCCTATGACGAGATAGTACACACATGATGGTGACCAGTGGAGATCCAGATCCAGTTATGATGACTCCGAGAGATCCAAATCGAGTGATGATCCAGATCCAGCAGTGGTGATCTAGATCGAGTGATGATCCAGATCCAGTCTAGAGAGATGATCCAGATCGAGTGATGATCCAGATCTAGCAGTGATGATCCAGATCGAGTGATGATCCAGATCCAGTCCAATGATGATGATCCAGATCAAGTGATGATCCAGATCCAGCGATGTTGATCCAGATCGAGTGATGATCTAGATCCAGTGATGCCTTTGTATGATGATCCAAATCGAGAGATGATCCAGATCCAGCGATGTTGATCCAGATCGAGTGATGATCTAGATCCAGTGATGCCTTTGTATGATGATCCAAATCGAGAGATGATCCAGATCCAGATGACTTGAAGATGAAGATGACTCAAATATGAAGATGATCCAGTTGATGCAGAGAAGAAGACCAGTGCTGAAAAATTGTGTCGAAAGAATACCTTCCTAGTTAAGAGGGAGTGTTGATGTATATGTAACTTCGGAATGTATTCTTCTATGTATCTTCTATGTATTGTAACCCGATGTTTATTCCGGGATGTTTCTATTATGTAATTGAGTCATATTGTCTTACCCCGATGTTCCGATCGGGAGGATTATTAATGTGAACAAGTCATATCAAGTCATTAGGTAAGTCCCCACAGTTTCGGGGCACTTAGGTTATTATACACTAATTAAGGTGTAGGCTCGAGTAAGTAATTGTAAGTTAAGCCTACATGGTTGAGTGCACTTCAAGTCAACAGAAGAATATAAATAGAGAGTGAGAGTCTCTCTATTTATCACTTGTGAATTACATCACTTGCCCTCTCAAGTGTGGCGCACCTTTGGAGAAGGAAATACTTTGGCTTGACAGAAGACAGAAGGCTGCTGTTGTGTTGGGAGGTCATCTTACTGTTTTGGGATCACATCTTGTGGTGATACTATCTTAGAGGAAGTTGAGGGGTTTTCTCCATTTATGGTTTCCCCTCCTAAAATCTTTGTGTCTCTTGTCTCTTGTGATATGCTTATGTGATTGTTGTGCTTGTTGTTCTCTCAGTGAAAAGATATTAACATAATGCTAGCTTAAATGTTGAAAAACTAACACCAAGGAGCACCCTAGAATAGTGAAGGTCTCAAAGGCACTCACAACAGAGCAAAGAAACAGGTACATCAAGTTATTAAAAGAGTATGTTGATGTTTTTGCTTGGTCATACGAGGATTTGAAGACATATGATACTAGTATTATACAACATAAAGTGCCCTTGAAACCAAATGTTAAACCTTTCAGACAAAAATTAAGGAGAATCAATCCTGCTTTATTTCCCATTATAGAGAAGGAGGTAAAAAAATTGTTATATGCTAAGATTATTGTTCCCCTTCGATATTCTTCATGGGAAGCAAATCTAGTACCTGTCAGAAAAAAAGAATAGTGAAATCAGATTGTGTGTTGATTTTCAAAATTTGAATAGGTCTTCACTAAAAGATAATTATCCTTTTCTAAATATTGACCAAATATTGCAGAAGGTGGTTGGTGCACAAAGAATCTCAATGGTAGATGGTTTTTCAGGGTATAACCAAATTCCAATGCACCCCAATGATAAAGAAAAGACAGCTTTTACTACTCCTTGGGGTACTTTTATGTACGACAAAATGCCTTTTGGATTAATGAATGTTGGAGCTACCTTTAAAAGAGCTATGGACATAGCCTTTGTGGGAGAGAGGAATAAGTTTGTAGTGATCTATTTAGATGATATTACAGTCTTCTCACAATCTAATGATGAGCACTTAAAACACTTAAAACAAACTTTCCTGAAATGCAGAAAATATGGTTTGTCTCTCAATCCCAAAAAGTCACATTTTGTTGTACAAGAAGGTAAGTTGTTGGGTCATTTAGTTTCCGCTAATGGCATAAGGATAGATCCAGAAAGGGTAAAATCTATTCTGAAAATTAGTTTACCAAGGCACAAGAAGAATGTGAAATATTTTATTGGAAAAATAAATTTCCTGCGTTGGTTCATACCAAATTTTGCTGAAACCATTAAACAAATTACAGCCATGTTGAAGAAAGATCAGGAAGTTAAGTGGACTGCAGAAGCTAAAAATTCATTTGAAAATATTAAGATAGCTCTTACGGAAGCACCAGTACTAGTAAGTCCTAATTTTACAAAAGAATTTTTGACTTTTTTCTTTTGCATCAGAGGATACTTTAGTTGTTGTTTTATTACAGAAGAATAATGATGGACTGGAACATCCAATTGCATTTTTTAGCAAGACCCTCAGAGACTCAGAATTGAAATACAACACTTTGTAGAAGCAAGCTTAGTCATTGATAAAGGCATTAAAGTTTTTTAGAATTTATGTTCTACATTCCAAAGTCATTGCTTATGTTCCTAATGCTACCATTAAGGATGTATTGACTCAGCCTGATAGTGAAGGAAAAAGGGGGAAATGGATTGCAAAGATAATGGAATATGATGTGGACATTAAGCCTACAAAGCTAGTGAAGGGACAGGGTTTGGATAAATTGTTAGCTGATTCAAATTGCTAAGCTTTAGGTCTTCATCTCATGGCAAAACAGCCTGCACAAGAAGAATTGCAAGCAGAGCAGGAGAAGGAAAGAATTATGGACCACTATGCAGAATCCACATGGTATGCGGATATTGTACACTTTCTTTTGTATTTACAATGTCCACAACATCTATATAACAAATTTGCTAGGTCATTGAAGTTGAAAACTACTAAATATTGTTTGATAGAACAGCAGTTGTTTTGGAAAGATCTAGGGGGTATTTTGCTTAGATGTTTGGATAAGCCAGAAATTGAAGAAGTAATCTCTGAATCACATGAAGGTGCTTGTGGGGGACATAAGTATTGGAAGGAAATAGCTTATAAAAATTTGAGAGCCAGATACTATTGGCCTTCTTTATTCTCCGATGTATATCAACAAGTAAGAGCATTTATCCCATGTCAAAAATTTGCTGGCAAGCAAAAGTTGGTGTCTTTACCATTAAAGTCTATTGTAGTGAATGCCCCTTTTCAGCAATGGGGTTTGGACTTCATAGGGGAGATAAATCTTTCTTCTTCAGGGCAGCATAAATGGATTTTGACAGCTACAGATTTCTTCACTAAATGGGTAGAAGTTATCCCCACAAGAAATGCAACAGACAAGGTAATCATAGATTTTGTTCAGGAAAATATTCTTAGCAGATTTGGATGTCCCAAGAAGTTATTGACTAATAATTCTCAATATTTTAAGTCCAAAGCTATGGTGGCATTTTGTGAAAAGAATGGGACTGTTTTGAAACACTCAACACCTTATTATCCTCAGGGAAATGGGTTAGCCGAGTCAACTAATAAGAGTATTATTCATAGTATCAAGAAGTTATTGAAGCAGAATAAATGATCATGGGACTCAATGTTAAAATATGCATTGTGGGCAGACATAATAACAATTAAAAATGCAATTGGAACTTATCCTTTTCAACTGGTATATGGTACTGATGTAGTGTTTCCTATTCAGCTTGGTATTCCAGTGATGAAATTTCTTCAAGATAGTCAAGAAGAACCCAGTGATATTCAAAAAAGAATTTATGTGCTGATAGAATCACAGTAGAAACGAGGAAACAGTAGAAGAAAAAGCTCAACTATACAGGAAAAAGATCAAAGAAAGGTTTGATAGAAAGATCAAGGAGAACACATTTTCAAATGGAGATATGGTTTTGAGATGGGATGCTAGAAAGGAAAAGAAAGGAAAGCATGGAAAGTTTGATAATCTATGGTTTGGTCCTTTCATAGTATCAAAGATTCTATAGAATAATACTTTTGTGTTATAGACTTTGGATGGTGAGGAATTGTCTAATCCAGTTAATGGACGTTTCCTCAAACATTTTTACAGCTTTTGAGGTAAGATATTGGATTTCCATTGTATATACCGGTGTGAAGAGTAGAATAAATACTCCATGACCCAATGGAATTTTTTCATAGTAGCAGGAAGTTGCAGTTACAGCACAGAAGGCACTGATCTACAGGTTCTTGAATCCTCACAGGGAGGACTTCATCCCGCAGTAGGAGCCAGATGTTATAGCCTGTTTTTGCTTCTCATTTTAAAGCATTTGCTTGTTTTTTAAAACATGGTTTTGTTCATTTTTAAGTTTGGACTTTAGGTTCTTTTAAATCTTTTCTTTGATTTTTATGTTTGTATTTATAGTTGACTTCATAGGTTTTTCCAATTTTGGTTTTACTTAGCGAAATTTATAGTTTTTAGTGGCTTGTAGGATGTTTATATGACTTAAAGGTTTTAAAAAATATCATAAGCTTTTATTTAAAGTCATTAAACCAAAGTGTAACCCTTTGTTGTGAGTGTTGATTTGAAAATCATTAAAACATGTATTCTTGTAGCGCAAGCTCAGAAAAGTTAAAAACGCGCGCTACAAGAAAATCATGTAATCTAAAAAATCATGATTTTGGCTCGAAATTTTCGAAATTCGTGCATATGAGAGGTCTTTCACACCTATCAATGAGTTTGATACATGTTTTTTGGCCAGAGTAATCATTGTGACAAGTGTTGAGTTCAAACAAGGAATCATTTGGTTGAGTTGCGGTGCTTGGAAATTATGAGATACAAAGTAGTGGAGCCTTAATAATCATGCACGATGAGGAAAATTTGCCACTAGATACACATCTCTTGAAATGCATGAAGATCATTGAAGTCATGGAAAAGTTCTGGTAGTTTGGATCGAAGATTGAAGAAGGTCAAAAATTTAGGGATTTTTAGGGTAACCGTTTAAGCACTGTCATGGCGGTTAGAGAAAGACTTAAGAATGAAATTGGACACCTAGGAATATAGGGAAGCATAGTTACAGCAACTGAATCCATTATTTAGAAAAGTATGAGGTGAACTACTACCATATTCCATGTATTCGGGTTCACATTGACAGAAGTTTAGTTATGGAGAATAACTAAGGATGCTTGTATATAAACTAAATTTTTGCTCAATGTCGAATTTCCCCTGTCAATAGAGTTGAAAGACTTATCAGTTTGATACATAAAATTCAGCTCAATGGTTTTAGTTTACTCAGCATATAATTGACTATTTAAAATTGCCAAGATTTGAATAGAGTTAAGTTTTTACTGAAGGAGGCAATTTTTTAAAGTTCAATTATCTAGAATGAAGAGGAGTGGGAAAACAAACAGAGCTGAACCCTCAGATATGGCTTGGGTTCAAGCTTTCTTTGACTGTGTAAGATTATTTTTAGAAGCGGGATGGTTAAACTTTTTTGAGAAAATTGATGGACATCACATAGAGGTTTCATACAAGTTTGCTCAGGGATTAGATAAAGATATTATTACTTTTGATACCCTAAATATTGAACTGACCAGAGAACTAATAATAGAGGCTACAGGGATCCCTGATGAAGGTGAATATTGGTTCAAGAAGGTACCTTTTACCTTTGATTCATAGAGATATTTGCTTCCAAATGTGGTTGTAGAATGGGGTAAACGAGTGCATATCCAGAAGTTCAAACCATAGTGGCAGGTCAAAAATTGAAAATGCTCATAATCAGATTATGCTTCGACAGAAAGATGCGCCCTTCAATGGAGGTTCAACCCAGCCTCCTTTTGCTGATGGATTGTCGAGAGAGACCCAAAAATTAAGAATCCCTAGCTTCCATAGCTGGACATTGTCTTCTTCTCAGGTTATCTCTCATACCATGTTAGATTTTTATCAATTTAGACAGTATTATCTTAGGATCTTATCTGAGAGAATAAAAATCACAGCAATCAATCACAAGAGACAATGAACACAAAGATTTTCCTCGAGTAAACCATAAAGGAGAAAAACCCGCAACTTCCTCAAAGATAGAATCAGCACCAAAAGTAAAACCCAAAGACAGTAAGATTATCTCTCGATAGTAGTAGTCTCTCTCTCTCTTGTCCCAACTTCTTCTCTATCTCTCAGTTATGCGATACAACTGATTATGAGTGAATGTGTGATAAATAGATAGTCTCACTCTCTATTTATACTAATTCCCAACTTGACAATAACTCACTAGGGTCGACTTCTCTAGGAGAGTCTAACAACCCAAGGGTCCCACAACTATGAGGACTTTAACCCTTGATCAATAAGGAGGGTTACACTCTATGTCTTTACATGACTTGTTTACATTATTGAATCTCCTGATAGGAACATCGGGGCATGACATGACTCAATTACATTACATATACTTCCCAAAATAAACATCGGGGTACAATACATAAGATATACAAGTGAATACATTCCGAATTTACAAATACATCAACAAAAGGGAGCACATCCGAGTGTTCTTATTGCAGCAAGGTATTTCATCTAGAGAAAAAATGTTTCAAGAAGAATATTTACATCATGTCTTAGCTTCTTGAGAAGCACAACATCAAAGTTCTCGATGAGCTAGAGAAGCATGTTGATTCTTTGAACATTGTCATAGTGCGCAATTCCAAGGTGATATAAAATATTCCTTGAGTGCCAGATTAAAATAATTTTCTCGTGTCTCTAATATAGATTCATTTTATGATATATCATAATCATAAATATCAAATCCTTTCTTTGACAATCCACCTATCAATTTCCTAGAATCATCTCCCAATAATTGTGATTTTTCACTAGATCCTGACTTGTCTTTAAGCAGCTCTTCCTCACTCCATAACTATGATTTAGAAGAATGTTTGCATGTTGATATACATGTCATGAAATCATTCATACCACCATCCATACCATCTACCATACCTCCGAATAATCCTAAGACTATACAAATCCCAAGTTCACTAGTTGATTCCTCATTGGTCTCTTATGCAGTGTTACTTATATTACATGGTTTGAAGTTTTTCGTATCTTTCATCGGTTGGTTATCCATGACCTTAATCATCATTGGAATGATATTACACATGTCTGTATCTATTCTAAACACTTATGGTTCAGCTCTCAAGTCCATTTATCATTCATATTTTTACACTCATCAGTTTTCACTAGTTGCTCATAGTTTTCCTAGTCTAGCCCTATATCCTCATGGAGTCACTGAAGCCTTTGTATTTTTTTGTTCCATATGATAATGTTTCTGATATATCAGAGTTTTATCAGCCTTGTATCATATCTAGGAAGGTGCTACATCATATTGGAAGAATGACATGTTATTCACATCACAATTTTGCAGTTATTCAAGAAATTGATTGTGTAACAAATTGTCTTAATATTTGTACTCTTTGGGAAGGAGTATGCATAGATCTCTTTTCCATTTCATATTTTGTTTTCGGATCAGAGTTTGTTAGCAGCAAGAAGCATTTAGATAAATATCCTACTCCATCCGTTGATGAGATACAATCAATCTCTCCTCTTCTTTCTTTCAGATTCTACACTCTAGCGCATGATCATGGATTTCATGATTTCTTCATCAAGTATTTCACCAAGAAGCAGTTAATTCAGCTCATTCAAGTGAAGATAAAGACCTATTGAAGACATGTTATTTCAAATTTTGTGCATTTTTCTTTCTTGAGGGAGGATTTTCCCCATGTGGTTTTTCCTCTTTCCTCACTTTTCTAGACATGAATAATTGTAAAGGTTGACCATATCCTTGTTGTTGGGCCTTATATACATCTATATATCATCATAAAGCCAGACTTATGTGGGAATATAATAAACCCACTTCATAACTTAGGTAAAATATTTAATCAATTTTGATTAATTTCCTACCCACTAGCCTAGATAGCCAATGGCAACCACTTGCATCACATAGTCAACACTTGCTATATATACCCTAGGAACGCTTTAATCCCGATTCTAGGTTCATCATTTCCACTTTATTGACTGTCAGAATTAGTGACTACGCTTTCCTGCAGATTCTTTCTTATTCTTCTTTTATCCATCTTTTTGTGGATAAGGCAAAGCTAGTAAACTGGGAAACTGCTATCTTTTGTTTTGAACCCATCCTCCATGATTTTCTCTCCATTTTACATTATTAGCATGTTTTTCCATCACTCTTGACAACTCGATCATGCTTTTGCTAATTCGTGAGATCCTTGACTGATTTGGGAAGTTCTTTAGCCACCTATGGGGGTTTATCATATTTAGTAAGTCTATCTTTCTGAGCTTGATGAGTTGTCTCCAATACAAATCCATTTTACCTAAAGTATTTACTATTTATGTATACTATTATTCATCATTCTTCAATGGAAGGATACACTCCAATATTCATCTCTTCATTCATGTGATTCAGTCTCTATTCTTCTCTCTATTTTTCCTGTGTATGCTTGTGAGAATTATCTTAGTAGCAAGATCTGTTTTCCAGTGCTTCTTATTAGCATCTTTACTCATAGCAATGGAGTTGATTTTTCTACAAAAAGTGGGGTAGTATACCTAGGTTGGTTGTTCCTAAAATTTCAAGTTATTTCAAAAATATAATGCAGCATCTACATTCAAGGAAAATTAATCAGCTTTTAGATGTGTTTGATTCGTGGTAAAGAGGATCATGGGAAATAGGTTGAAATATTGCTAAGGTGCTTGGTTTGGAGGGAGAATGTAGATATGAATAGAAGGCTTACAAGTCCCAATTGAAGGGACGATTGGATTAGATTAAGAGAGCAACATGACTCAATGATTAGTATGTTCCAAACAAATCTAGTCAAATATATGTGGTATATTTGGGATACACGATGAGTGTCCAGTGGGTGGGGAAATGGAAATGGAACATAATTGAGATTCGAGCTAAAGATCTCACATGAGGCTATAATTTTGTTATGGTATATATATAACGAAAATTTAGCATGGGACAACCTTCAAAATAGATCATGGAAGGATCCTGGGATATGTATCCTTTGTAGACATGATGAAGAAAATATCCCCTACCTGTTCCTTATATATTATCCCTTTGTTAAGGATATATGGGGGCATTTTTGGGAAAATTATGGTAGCAAAAGATGGATGGTGAGGGCATTCTATTGAAGATTCTCTTCAAAACTGGTTGGATAATGAGGAAGTTAGAAAAAAATCATCATCCCTACTAGTTTGTGTATTTTGGGGTGTCCGTTTGGCTAGGAATGCAATTTTTTTCAAGGTAAAGTTTATACCCTAGACATAGTTTTTCTTCAAAATCCATGCATCACACAATGTCTATGGTCAAGGGTAAAAACATACAATAACCAAGATTTGTTCAGATCTAAAGGTGGATAAGGATAGACCATGTGGGGTTTTTTATGGGGTATTTAAAAAATTAATGAATTAATGGGGTAGGAACACTCTATATTTTTTATTCACATAAAATTACTTTTGAATGTGATCTTGATGTAACCACAAATAATGGAGAAGAGGTAAGGGTGTCATGTATTTTGATGGCCTTAACACTGGAAGAGGGAAATAGGAAGGTACATATTTTTAGAAATTTAAAGTTTGTAATTTCATGGCTAAAGGGATCCATTTGACCATTGAATTTGAATCTATAAGGGGTTGTCCAAAGTATGTTTGATTTGAAGAATTTTTTCAATTCGTCAATGTTCACCATATCTAAAGTGAATACAATAAATTCTTCAAGTATACATGTGGCAAATAATCTAGCTCTCTAATAGTTGTGAAAGTATGTTTGATTTGAAGAATTTTTTCAATCCATCAATGCTAACCATATCTAAAGTGAACACAGTAAATTCTTCAAGTATACATGTGGCAAATAATCTAGCTCTCTAATAGTTGTGAGATGGAGAGATGGAAAAAAGAATGTTATGAGTTATAGATATTACAAGGTTAACTATATCTTCTATTTTCAAGTTAAACATTAATGTTGTAGAAGTATATTTTTTTGTAAGACTCGTACCCACAAATTTTCGAACCAATAACCTTACGTAAAGAGTGCCTTAATCATACACTCATTCAGTGTCTATTTTAGACCCACAAAAATATTGTAAAAATAAATGTATAATTATTATATGATTTAAATTCAATGACGTTACTAAACTAAAAAACTTTAAAAATATGTTTTTAATATTCAATATTCTTTTGTTAACTTTGCTTAAAAATCATAATCATATCTTATTTAATTTTATCAATGAAAAGAGACATACTTTTCTTTTATTTTGAAAGGAAAAAAAGATACGCAATGGACGTATTATAACATGAATTAATAATAGCATCATAATGTCTTGTCATGCACTATGTGACATTTTATTATTGTAAAATCCTTCCCTGTACATAAATAAATTCCAAAATCTATAATTTAGAATAAAATAAAATCAAAGGTTAGATTTCGGTACCAACCCATTGGGGCGCCAAAAATTATTATAAGGATATCATTGTGTCATTTCATGTCATATTTTTGTTTTTTTAGATCGTTATAATAGTCGTTTCTTATGAGTCAAAACTCACCAAAGTCTCAATATAATAAAGCAAATGTCAAATCTATAAATATTCCTTCGAGTAAAAGTCTTGTGCAATCTAAAAAATATATTTGAACTCGACAAAAACCTAACTGCTTTCTTTAATAATATAAGAGCGTGGCTTATATATTTTATTTTTATATATCATATTTATCTGAAATATGTTATTAAATTATTTTATACGTTGAAATAAAAAAAACTTAAGTATATAGTTTATTAAAAAATGAGTTAAAAAATAAATTATTTTTTTGAGTTTTTATTTTTAATTTTTAAATAAAATAAAAAATTTAAAACTCATTATTATAAATTTCCCATCAATCAAATTTTATAATAATAAATAAATTGGTTTTTTAACTTACTCATATCATTTAAATATATTCTCTTTTAAGAAAATTTATATATAATCTACCTTCTAAAATTTTATAATCATAATATTATGAAAAACATATAAAAATATTAGTTTGGAAAGATACCATTATTATAAAATTGTTTATAAATATTAGATATGATTTTTACCATTTAATTTTTATAGTATTATTAAAAAATTATATTTAAAAATAATGTTATTTTTATAATTATATTAATAAATGTTTTTAAAATATTATTATTATTATTATTTTAACAATAATAATAATCCCTATTGTGAAAAAAATTGCGGAAGTTTAAAGGTAATTAGAGTTATTATTTATATTAATATTTTATTATTAATAATAAATTAAAGTTATTACTTTGGCTTTTATATAGTTTGAAACGTATATTTCAAATTTAGATTTGTTTAAGCGATTATAAATATAATGTGCATTTTAGTTTATTATACCTATTTCTAATATCTAAATAGAGGCGCAAAAAATAGACTAGATCATAAACCTCGGAAAGAATTTTAAGGGTGGTTTTTTGTCACACACTTCAAAATTCATAAATAAAAAATACATATATAACAAAAATTATCTCTTAAAAATCCTAGCAAGCATTAGTACTTATGGCATGAGTTTATTGGTTGATGTTGTGTGTAGTTACTTACACAATTAATATTGCTTATGACATGTTTCGTCAACTGCGGGCGTTTACAGGGTTTTAACCGCTTACGGCCAACCACACCTGAAGGTGATGTATTAATCCTTCTTTTGTTTTTATCTTGATTTTCAAGGAAGATTGCTTAGCCCCAAGGCTTGGGAGACTAGGTTGTATTCTTGATCCCACCTTTTATTATGTAATAAGGTTCTTATAAGAACACATGGTTTACCATATCTCCTGTGCGCAAATTTTAAAACATAACATTGGAAGGACCTTGGTCCTAGAGCGCAAGGGTTAATAGGGTAAGGATTTTATTGTTTCGAAAATATGGTTAAAACATTAGTCTATGGGTTTTAAACTATAGCTGACTTGTTAATAATATGCAAAGGTCGTTTGGTTGAAATGTTAATACCAGGTTCGTTGGTTGTATATGGTTATAGTCAATGTTTATGGGGTTTAACCCAATGTTCAATCCTTGGTTGGAACAATGATTGTAATACCATGATTACACTTGGCCATGAGTTATGATTTGTACCCTGGTTGACTTGCGACTTTATGGTACTGCCCTGGCTACGAGTTGATAGTGCAACCAGGATTTCAATGTTGGCTCGAGAATGCATCTCGGTCGTCCACCTGTACAATTTGTTGGCTAGGTTTGCAAAAGGGTTAATGTGTTGTTTCTTTTGTCGGAACCCTTCATTGTTTGGTTGTTTGGTCTATGGAAGAAGAGAGCCAAGGATCTGCTCTGTTAATGACGATTGTAATGGGGTTTGGATGTGAAGATTTTCTCATGTTTTTAATGGCTTTCTGCCTCGATGCTTTCCAAGGTGTACCTATGGTTTTCACGGATCCAATGGCCATCTGTAGCACGTTGTTTGCGCCTCCAACAGAACTCGCCACCATCTCCAGCTATGAAAACTTCCTTTCAACGGGTAAGGGGTTGTTAGTTCATCTCTGCAAGGTTTTGATTAAATGGTTATTGGGAATTTATAGTAAAACTGATACTGCATTGTTTTTGGATGCAAGCATCGAAGGGATAAGGGCAACCTCGAATGAGCCAACCCCTTTCCCTCTCTGCAACTCGTCTAAGGTATGAACTATGAAGTTTTAAATACTCGTTCACATTATTTCATTCTTTTATTTTAGTTCTTACGGTAACTATTTGTTTTCCAGGTGGAGAGCGCTGGCAGGGAAAGCAACAAGGTCACCTCCTCCCACGCATGCGTCTTAAAACACCCTGGTAAGCTAAGAATGACAATACTCTTACTATGATTCTTTTTAAAAGGCTAAACTCCACTGCTTAAATAATGATTCGGTGAATTTTTCTGAGGTAGCTCTTGGCGGTGTCTTGGAAACGTACATAGGGTTTTGGATTCAGCCTTTAGCAAGATAAGTTATAGCATTTTTAATTCAACTTTAAGGTTTAACCCCAACTAACAAAGAGCTTATGGCCTCTCATTTCCAGCATTGGTTTTTTGTTGTTGGTTATATGTGTGGTAGCTTTCTTTAAGGTTTAACAAGGGTTTTGTGGGAGCCATCGTGGATGGACTTACCGCCACCTGTAAGTTAGTAATTTTAATGGATTTTTGTTTAAACCCGAATGTGGATGCCATCAAATGGTCTTACAGCCAAATTGTTGTGAATTGTGTTTTCAACAGTGTTTTATACTTCTTAATACGACCCATAGGGTCTTCGCGATCTCTGTGAAGTATTCCTGAATCCTCTATTTATCAATTGATATCGTGGTTATAAATGTATTTGCATGTGTTTCTAGTTAAAATCCTTTTAGATATGAATATTATACTTGTTGGTACTCGGTTTCCATCTGCGATGGACTTATTGCCACGTAAAGGAGATTTAAAGAGATTTGGTTACTACTTAAGTTTATACACCTATAGATTTGATTTTAATAAATAAATAAATGTTTGTGATCATTATTTGCGTAAAATAATGGTTTCCATCCTTTGATGGGCTTATAGCCATACTTGGAAATGGAAAGGTTTGTTGCCGCGAATAGTTAGGCGTTTGTTTGGCAAACTGTAGTACTTATTTACTTTGATTACCTTGATTCTGGTTGTGGACTGTTAGTTTTAATAATTAGATGGGATATTTGTGAATCCATAAGTGATTAGTTGGATATGTTGTGAATCTCGTAACTCGTATAATATGTTACCAATATATATATGTACTTTGATTATTTTCATTGGTGTCTCTA
This sequence comes from Pseudotsuga menziesii, assembly GCA_001517045.1. Taxonomy (NCBI): domain Eukaryota; kingdom Viridiplantae; phylum Streptophyta; class Pinopsida; order Pinales; family Pinaceae; genus Pseudotsuga; species Pseudotsuga menziesii. The sequence continues at coordinate 870,067 of LPNX010923610.1, forward strand.
TAATATATATAATGTATATATTTTTGTACATGATTATAGGCTATTTATGATTCTTTGTTTGGCAGTTAGCTATGTTGTAATTCGTGAATTGTTTGCATATCTAATTTGATCATTTTCATAAATAAATTATTCTTAGATATTTAATTAGATCCCACTGATCTCGATCTGAACAGTCTCGATTTGGTACAAGGGTTTATGACATGAGGTTTATTTAATAATATAATGTTTCTGTTGAAGGTTTTTTCGGCTCTTAATCTCGATAGGAGAACCATCCAGTTAAACGCATTTTCGATTATTTGTAACATTCGATCTTATTGATGGTTTTTACGCTCTATCTGTAATTTTGTTATAAAACTTATTGAATGTTATCTCTATGTACCTTAATCGGAATTTAACTAGATCTATCCTAAAATGCATTATGAGAATAGTTTGGTAGGAATAATTTACAGACATTTAAATAATTTAATAAGAACAAGTGTTGAGATTTGAATCATAGTAGAACAAGAATAATTAGGTTTAAAGCAATTGTACTCAAAAAATACTAATTATTATAATAGTACACGTTACTAGCATTCTTTGATTTGGGTATGGATGCCCGATCTGAGATGCATTAATAATTTACAGGCATGAATAAAATACAGAAATGAAGATCTAGATTTCATAACATAATAGATATTTGTCCTATACATATGCATAAACATTTCTGCCTAAAAAATATAGCTGCAATTCAAAGTTAAGATAAGCATCCTATTGTAACTAGATTTAATAATAAGAAATAGAATATGAACCTAGAACCACTGCTGGGAAAACAGAAATTGAATAGTCGTTCCTCCCAACCAACTCCTAGAGCATCCAAATCAGTTTCTCCAGAACCCTCGAGCATGTTTGTTGAACCACAAGAGCAAAATCCACTTAATGCGCCATCTCTTGCATTATCATATTCAATCCCCGTCCAATGCTAGTCTACTGCTTGCTAATGGACATACTATTATATAGTATTTTTCCTAGGACTTGGTTATTTATGAGCCTCCTACTCTTTAGCACTCAACAAAGAGTTGTGACCTGATCTTGGCGAAGATGCCTCCTGCACCTTGAGTTCTCACTCAACAACTACATCCACTTGTATTTTCCTCTAGTGGGTCAAAAAACACTCTTTAACAGCTATTTCATTTCTGTCGCCTTTAGTATATTTTATTAATAAAAGAATAATTCATTAAATTTCTTTTATTTTTTACTTTTTGTCAAAAATATTCAAAATAATAAAATAAAATATTCTAACAGAATTTAATAATAAATTATTAAATATTGGTGTATTACACCCTTTGGTTGGGAAAACGTTGAATTTGAATTTTCTGCTAATAGGAGACTTATTACAGGAAGATATAAGTTGTTATCTCACTTGTTAAATTTAAATTTATAATTAACTCATTTTATTATACATAAAAGTTAGGATATGTTTTTTTTGTAAGTAAGAAGTTTTTTCGATTTTATTTATATCAGAAAGAGAAAATTACATACTGAAAACGTAGGCCTATTCATGACTAAATAACCACTGCCTGACCCTTCATCCCACGATAACTATGATAGACTCTTAAACCCAAACACCCTATTACATTGTATATCACTGATAATCTATGATAAAGAGAATATTATGTCATGATTGCTTAACAAAACTTATATCAACCACTGAAAATAGACCAAAATAACATAGACAGACTTCCAGATTTTTGGCTATAATACCCATAACAACCATAGAACTTACAGGACACCTTCTATGCATACCACTATAACATAGTATACGAGAGGTCAGAGATGTGTCCCTAGTGCATCCTCTCAACTGTCGACGACTAGATCATCACAAGTGGTGGAGCTGGGGAGCCTGAAAACCGATCCCCTTTAGGAGAATGTCTACTTTAAGATTCAGTTGATGTGTATCAAAGGCTATGGATACTCGCCATTGAGAAGACTACCCCTTCGCTTCGCCCACCTCCTTCCTCTCCCAAGTCGCATGCCCAATGAGATTTTTCATAACCCAAAATAGAGCCACTATCCTCTCGTATAGGCTGAGTCTTCTTGCATTGCGGCCAGAATCAAGGATCCATTCCTCTGCCTTCTAACACTCCTCATGAAGAGTATCTCTATCTAACTCATCCCATAGTTGTTTCTCTGTATCATTAATCTTATGTTGAATCTCCTTGGGAAGCTCCAACTCAAACATTCTAGATTCCCATATGGCCTTCTTCTGGGCCCTTGAATCCCTCTCGGACTCATCCTCCTGAATTGAGACCCGCTTCCCTTTTCCTTTACGTCCTTCCATGTGGTCTCCTACGCACCTTCGTTGAGACTTTACCAAATATCGCAACCCCCACGTATTGTTGTCTCACATAACAGAAAAAACAATGAACATACGACCTATGTGATTTTTCCCATCACCCATCATCTCCCTAAATAGAATTTTCCTTATCAGGAGCACGATAACAAGAGTACATACCATTATTCTCTATGTTCGATTTGTAGTCTGGAGCAAATAAATCCCACACAGACGCTCGGATTTTCCCTATCTACCATTCATTTCTACACGTATGTTAATCCTTCAAAAAGATGGATTCTTGATCATAAAATGAAGCGGAGTTAAATCCTGCACGCCAGTCACCTGAACTTACCTCCCGACCACCTGTCAATCCACATGCCCAGTTAGTGTTTTAGACCCACCTGGTGTCCTTCCCTACCTATATCATTACTACTTCGCATTTCCTGGAACGTGAGATTTACATAGTTGTCCTGAGCTATTGCATCCATCTTCTCTCCTCAGTTCTTCACTTTAACAATTATGCGGTTTTCCATACTGAGGTTCGCCAACCTATCTGCCACCTTATTCCCCTATCTTCTGACATGGTTAAAGCGGGTTTCCATCCCCACGTATAGGACTTCTTTAATCTTCTCCAACCTACCTTCTAACCACCATGACTGCACCACCTTGGCACTTTGGGTTCTATTATGGAGTTTCATGGCCATTTTCATCACCATCTGGGAGTCTCCATAGATAATTATGGGCATCCAATGATTTTCATTAATCATTTCCATTCCCTACAAGAGACCTTATATCTCAGTCACGCTATTAGTTTACCAATTTATGAACCCATACCTAAAAGCCAGCATGCTTCCTCTACAATCTCAGATGATGCACCCATAAATTGATGGTCATGGGTTTCCCTTCGACGCGTCATCAAAGTTTATTTTGAAAAAACCACAGAGAGGAGGCTTTCGGTTCTTAGTAGTTCTCATCACTCGGACTGAGTTTTTCCTATTAATATCCAACTGTGATGGTCCTAATAGTCCCCAAGCTCTCAGAATGATTGCTTCCACCCTCATGGCCTCCTAGTCCGAACTATCCCAGGATTTTGATCTTATGGTTTCTTGCATCATGTTTATGATTATGTCCCATATTCTGCTCAATGTCGTGACTTTTCCTTGGAAGGTCCTAGAGTTTATTTCCCGGTATATTTCCCAAAGCACAAAATGAGGGAAGACCTCCCATAACTGGTTCAAATGGGGTTCTGAAAAGGGTTTTTGGTCCATTTTGTTAGAGTCCCATCCAGTTTTTTCCTATCCCGATCATATATTCTAAATTTCAACGCCCCTTGATCCCAAATGGTGGACGCAAATGTGCAAGCATCCAGGAGGTGGATGATTTTTTATTCTTCGAGCTTGCACAAGAAACACAAGTAAGGTCCAACCATCCCTCTCTTTTTTAGATTTTATCCTATTAAAATTTGTTTTCTTATCAATAGCCAGCTGAATACAATAATTTTGGGCCACAGTTTCTTCTTCCATAGTTTTTTCCATTTTTGATCTATTGGTTGGATCTCGGCCCTTGTCAGAAAGTCATAAGATTCCTTCAATCTGAAGGAACCTTTTTGGCCATATCCCCATCGAATATTTTCTCCACCTGGGTGTGCTCTTATAAGCCTGTTATTGAGGGCATCTTCCATTCTATCCACCTCCTCCTCTGGACCAAGACGTTTCCATCATTCCCTCTATGCCCAAACTCGGAAGTTATGATCGTCTACTTGGTTTCTCCATAGGTATTTGACCTTAGTAATTCCTTGGGTTATACTTTCTTCCCATTCCATTGAAAATCCATTCCTAGCTTGAGATGGGGTAATTGTTTCCATGATTCCTCCCATACCCAGGTTCTTTGGCCATTCCTTACTTCCCATAAGCTGTGTTCCTAGACCAACCTCCTTCCCTGCCATGTTTTTCACCATATGTGGGATCGATGAGTATCTTTTGAGAATTGTATAATATCCCTTCTATCCCATCCCTCATCATACTTAATATGTCACATCTTCACCCAATGTTCCTGAGCGTGGGTGACCCATATCCACCATAACTTGACCCCACCTACCACATTTTCTTGTTAAGTGTCCCTGAAGCCTAAAACCCCCTGGTGTTTATGGGTACAAATCATTTCCCATTTCACCAGAGCCCACTTCCACCTTTCATTGGTGCCATTCGATAAGAATTCTCGTTACAGGTTCCTTATCTCTTTCAAGATGGCCTTTGGAGTCGCCAAGGTGGAAAAGAGATAAGTCCACATTTCCTATAGAATTGATTTCACCAGTACCAATCTACTAGCCAAATTAAGGGGTCTCAGAGCCCAGTTTGTAAACCGATTTTTCAAACTATCCAGCAATTCTGAACAGGATCCTTTATTGGCAATTGAATTCACTACATGAGTTCCTAGGTATTTGGATGGAAGGGAGCTCTCCTAGAAGCCCAAGATCTGACATATATTCCTTCTTGAGATCTAGGGGGTGTTAAAGAAGAAAACTTGGGATTTTTGGTCATTCGTTTCCAAACCCAAGGCTTTTCCAAAGTTGGAAAGACAGTTTTGAGCTTTCGGGATTCTTGGAGCAATGGGTAGCCCATCAACATTGTATCATCTACAAATTTTTGGTGGGTTTGTTTGTCTATCGTCAGGTGAACTCTTAGCCCTCTGAGATCTTTGTTGTCCCTCAAATCCACAATTGAACTTCCCAACCCTTATGCCATGAGGATGAAGAGAAAAATGGATAAGGGATATCCTTGTCTTATCCCCCTCAATGGCTTAATGATACGTGATGGAAACCATTCATAAGAATGGAGAAGATGGTTGAGGACTCTAAGTTCATTATCCATTCAATCCAATCTGCATTAAACCCAAAATTTGTTAGCATACTTCTAATAAAATGCCAATTGATTTTGTCGTAGGCTTTGGCTATGTCCAGTTTCACAATCATTCCCATGATTTTCTTTGCTTCTATAGAATGAAGCATCTCATGGAGGGGTTTGAGTCTTTTTGCAATTACCTTAGTTTTGATTTTGTAGATGACATTGCATAGGCTTATGGGCCTGAATTTGTCTGGAGAATCAACGCCTTCACATTTTGGAATGAGAGTAAGAAAGGTAGCATTAAAAGCTGACATAATCCTTCTTGAGACCCTAGAGTCTTCAATTATCTGCCACACTTCCAGGTTGATTAGATCCCAGAAATGATGAAATAAATTCACCGTGAATCCATCTGGACTCTGGGATTTTCCTTCTATCATTTGGAAAACTGCTTCCTCAACCTCAACAAGGGATATAGGTTTCATCAAGAGCTCATTTTGTTCATGGGAAACTAGTGAAGGGATGAACCTCATTATTTAATCAATGTCTCCCCTCCTATCTTTCCTTGGGTCAGACATTATATCCTTGAAATGTTGGTTCAAGGTGGTTTCTATTTCCTCCCTGGTTTCCATCTGTTCCACCCTCGAATTCTTAATTGAGAATATTTTGTTCTGCATCTTGTTCTGAATGACTGAACCCTGGAAAAATTTGTATTTCTCTCGCCCTCTTTTAACCATCGATTATTAGAATTTTTTCGATAGATAATTTCCTTTTGCATTTTCCTCTCTTATATTTTCGAACAGAGGGTGAATTATTCCATCTTCAAGTTAGTGGTATACCCGTCATTCATCCCAATGGCTTGGACCTTCTGCATGTGGTATTCCAGGAGCTTCTTATCATCAAAATTATTACCAAACTCCTCCTTGTTCCATTTTTTAACCCTTTATTTCAAACCTTTTAACTTTTATTGAAATTTGTACATACTCTCGCTGAATCCTCCGCTTAGTTCATCCCACCAAGTCCTGATATTTGCAACAAACTCTAGATGCCCTAGCCAAAACTATTCAAACCTCAAGGGTTTTTTGAAATAGGAACCCAACCCATTCCACATTAATTAGATTGGCCGTTGATATGATCCTGCTCCTGGAAGAGTAGCTGAATGGAGTTCACTTCCTAAGTCCAATACGGATTGAGACAATAAGAATCTGTCCAGGTGGGAAGCACTGTGTCTCTCCCTCATACTCTTGTTGTTCCATGTAAACCATCCCTCCCCCGGAGTGATATCTACAAGTCTTAGTTCTTCAATGGTGTCTCTGAATGTCTCACATTCTTCCTCTATCCTACGTCGACCACCTTTCTTCTCCTCCAAAAAGGTTGTGATATTTAAGTCACCCCCTAAAACCCAATGTTTACTTCCCATCCTTTCCGGGATTTTTCGTAGTGACTTGATGAAATCCCTCTTTTCTCCAGCATTATGAGGTTCGTATACATTTGTCACCAGTCCTTGAACTAAGAACCCTATTACCTTAAAATATGATGATATGAGGCATTGGTTACCTTGGAATCCTCCTAAGCTCACCCTAGTGGGGTCCCATAAGATTCCCAAGCCTCCTGCATAGCCTCTTGCATCAATGCCTATACCTTTGCTTCCATTCCAAATTTTTTTACTTAATTCCTGGATCTGAGTTTTCAAGCACTCAGTCTCTTGTAATAAGACTATGGTCGGATTTTCTCCCTTGATCTTCTTGCTCAAGATATTTGATTTCTGTGGACTATTTAGGCACCGTATATTCAAAGATAAGATCATCATTGGGTAACTCACAAACCTAAAGTAGCGTTAATGGTAGCGTATTGTCCTGACTCTACCAAACGTCAGCATGCTTTTTGTACTCTCTGTTTCCTCTATTATGTTTCCATCTTCTTGTTTGGATCTTCAAACTTCTATTTCAACTCCTTGTGAGAGCATATACTAATACCCAGCTGGTTTGAGGCCCGAGATTTGAGGATGGCTTCTTTTAACATGATCACTTGCTCCTGCGGGACATATCTTTTTCCTACATCCGCATAGGCTTGCTCGATCCCCTCCAGTTCTAGATCTCTTGTATCCATACCCTATGCTTCATCTCTTGTTTCTCAATCCCCCAACCTATTAATGCTTATCTTTGGTAGCCTCATACCCCATCTGTGAATCTATCTCCATTGTCTCCAGATGGGGTTGATCCCCCTGCTTAATTTCTGATTGTTTGTCAAAGGTTTCCTCCGAGAGGTCATCCAACACCTCGAATTTATTAGATATTGATGTATTCTTGTTCACCTCATGGTTGTCTTGCTTCTTCCCTCCTTTCTTCCTCCAAGATACCCTGGTGAACCCTTGATCCATGTTTTCCACTTCCTTCCCCAATGTTTTCTTTGGATTATTCATGGGGCATTCCCTAAACAAGTGCCATATTCATGGCACCTTTGACACCAAAATGAGATCTGTTCATAATTTAGGGTTTACATCCAATCCTCATCTTCCCATGACATTTTGATTGCTTCTGGTATATCTTTGGTCATATCCATGTAGACACATATCCTTTCATATGTCGTGTATGGCACCTTTGACACCAAAATGAGATCTGTTCATAATTCAAGGTTTGCACCCAGTCCTCATCTTCCCATGACATTTTGATCGCTTCTGGTATATGTTTGGTCAGATCCATGTAGACACAAATCCTTTCATATGTGGTGTATCTTATGAACCTAGTCTGCTCTGATATTTTGATGAATTTTCCCAGAGAGCTCCCAAGGTCTTCCAAGATTTTTGGGTCCCATTATTCACCCAGCAATGAGTACAGCCTGATCCATATTGGAGCTACTTTCATTTCTTCCTTCTCCAGGAATAAATTTTCCTTCCAAGGTCTTAGGAATAAGCCTATTGAGTAAAATAAATACAGACCCCCATCCAAAACTTTGTTCCTATCTTCCACATTAATAAAAGAGATGGTGAAAAAACCCTTACATCCCAATTAAATATCACAGTTCCCCTTGGGTTTCCAAGAGGAGTCGATCCACCGGACTAGGAATTTTTCCGAAGGATGCATTCCCACAAACTTCCCAATCAGGTTATGATCTTGCATATACTAGATTCATTCCCTTATCTTTGAATATCTGACTTGCATGGTCAGAATCAGGGCCACTTTAGGCATGCACTACCCTGGCTTCCGATACATCGCTCTTCCTGTCCGGAACTGGGGCTGATCTAGAGATATCGGTATGTCCCTGATCTGCAGCACTACCGAGGCAGAAACCAAGGAGCATTTCCCATCTCCACCCTTCGTAAATCCCCAACAATTCCTTTCGCCTCCATTCTCCAAGTTAGGATATTTTATGTTTATGCATAGTTTCGGAAAAAAACTATCATTTTATTATACATGAAAGTTAGGATATGCTATATTTATGCATAGTTTTGTATGAAAAGATTTTTGTTTTTTAATTAGGATATGCTTTAAAATTCGCATAACAAATTTATAGTGTTCATAAATTAAGATAATTATTATTATTATTATATAAATTATCTCAGGTGTGTTATTTTTATGCAAAAATTATTATACAAACTAACTAGGATGTCATGTTTATGCATAATTTTGGATGAAAATATTTTTTCTTTTTTTAACTAAGGTATACTTGATAATTGGCATACCAAATTTACACCTTTCATATATTAAGATGATAATTAATATAACCTTTGAATTCTTATAATTCGTTTTAAAATGTTTTATTAATAATGAGTATTTTTTTAATGAGTTATTATAATATATATATATATATNGTCGACAATGACCGCAAAGCAGGCATAGTGTCACCCGAGATATCTTTATCGGTAACTGCCATAACCATGTTTCCACAGTTGGTGAGGGATTATATTCCCTTGGCATGTGGCCAAGGTGCTCGACAAAGGTGACTAGATGGAGTCTAATGCGCGAGGACAGTGCAGCAATGAGTCGCAGCTGGTATGTGACATGACTTTATCATAGTGACTCTACAACTGGTGCAACAGCACGACACATCTGATTCATCATGCTGAAAAGACATCATGTAACACATGCCTTAACTTAACAACTGAATCATAAAGCCATACATATCATTCTAATAGTGCTTTATTCCCTCATGCACCCAATGATTGTTCCTACTGCAACATTCACTCAACAATAACTGTAATAATGCATAGTAAGAAACATCCACATTAGCATTCATCATTAAATACATTCATCCACATCACCTAGTAAATAACGTGGAAACCCATCTAGGAAAAACCACCAAGGTGCTCTTCATCTGGCATGAGAATGGTTTATAGCACCTTGCAACCTGCAATATGCAGATTTTTCTTTAGATATGTCTATTTGAATCGATCGTCTTGCTCTCATGCTCTTTGGTTTATTATTCTATCTACTCCTACTGATCCACACACAGCTTGGATCGACTCTTCTATTCTACTGGTGGTCCGCACACACAGCTGCAGGATCTGCGGCTCAACAACCTTCTCCTTCTACTAGACTCTCCTCTGAGTCTTCTTCCTCTAAGTTTAAATAAGATCTACATAACTCTTTAACAATAGACATCTACTTGAATGAATCACTCAATCCAACCCTTATACAGGTCGGGTTCCTCCTATATATAATATTTACAAGACGACGCAGGGTTGACTGAGTACATCTCAGTTATTACAGACTTAACAACCCAAAATATCTCTTTTTTACATCAATGTTGGCCCATACCTATCCATAAATCCCTGCAAGACATTAACTATGGAATTAATTGCCGCGAAAACGTCTTTCAACTCGTTTGTATCAGTCATAAATAGCCGCAAAATTGTCCTTCCTCCTCCCGCTGGCTCATCCTTCTGCAGTCTTCCTTCACTTTTGTCTTCTACCCTTAACTTCTCTACTTGCCTCTTCCACCGAATCAAATCTATCTTCCTTATTGCAGCATCCTCGTTGCAACTTTCCTTCTGCCTCTTTCTCCGTTGCGCGCATGTTTTTATCTTATCTGTGTCGATTCCTTCTTAGCCTACTTTTCTCCTGTCGCACATGCACTTTTCATCCTTTTCTTTTGCATTCGTTTCTTCCTTGTGTACTTCTTCTGGCCCAACAGGCCCCCAACACTCACATGTGGCTCATCCCGAGCCACTAAGCAAAAAGGCATTCATCCGCAAAATTGGTCTGCTGCAAAACTTTTACTTGCCTTGCAAAACCTATGCCTCTGGCGCAGAGGCAGGCTGCACAGTGAGGCCAATATTGTCCTTGGACTCCTTCACCATCTATTGCACCTTAGCAACTTCCCTTGCTACTTCCTCTTCCTATGCATCCAACTACTCTACACGGTCGGAACCGATATGTTCCAACGGTTCTTCCTCTAATGACTACGCGACTTGCTGAAGTTTTCTCTACATATGATGAAGAAGGATTTTGATTCAGGTTGCCTCTGATTGGTGTGTCTTGACCTTGACTTGCCTAGTTCATTCTTGATCTCAAACAGAATGGAATTCCTACTACAGTCACTTAATCTCCGCGCTCTTAGTAAACTTTTCTTGAAGTGGCAGTTTCTTCAGCTCTGCCTTTGCTGCGTTGATTTTCTCATCTACCTATCGGGCACTTTCCCTTATGTTTTCTGCAGTTTCATCTTCTAGCAACACTCCCTATATTGTAGCGACGGCTTCAACTGCCTTTGTACAGAGTATTTCTCCTTCTCTAATCTTCTCAGAAGCCTCAGATCCTGCTCTTCTTCTCTCCTCGAGTACCTCTGGAGGTGTGCTCGGCACCTGCCTAGCCTGCAGTTCCTCAACCTGCTGCTTTAGTTCCCTCGCTATGCGTGACAGTCAAGAAACCTTGGCTTCTAAATATTCATCTTCCTGGCCCTCTTATGGTGGGAATTTCGCAACCACGCTCTTAATGGTTTCAGTGATTGAAACCCTGATATGCTCACGTGCAACAATTTCCTGCTCTTTATCCTTAAGGGGGGATTTGTTGCCTTCACCTTCCTTTGTTATTTTTTTGCTTGATAAGCAAGGACATTTTCCCTCAGCTGTATTTTGGACTTGGATGCCTACTTAACGTCATATACTTCACCCAAATATAGCTTCTAGAAGTTGATATGGATGGTCTTAATCCCTTGCATAGCTGCATCGAACTCGGGTGTTCCTGCCTCCATCACCTATGCCTGGATTTTTACCTTAATTGGTGGCACCAGTTCTGGTGTGACTAGAGGGATGCTTGGATCCATGCCATATGTCTCAGCCTCCATAGTGGCTTTGACCTCATTAATGGCTTCTATTAACTTATTCAAGTGGGTCCCAACTTGGTCAGCAATGCTTACCTGTTGTGTGTTCAGAGTGGCAAGGTTGTCTTACGGAACTTTAGCGACGGCATTTGCAAGCTCATGCACACCATCTTCAATCAATGTGTTCGTACCATATGTCTTGTCTTCTTTTCTCTTCTTGCACAGGTGATCTAGTCTTTGTTGCTCCATTTGCGCTTCTTCTTGGATGTTTTCCTGAGGCTGCGCACGCTCGAAGTCAGGATGATTCAAGCCATTCCTATCAGCATCATCAGTTGTTTCTTCTTCTTCTTACAACTAATTTCCTTGACCATTGCCTCCCTGGTTTCCTTGGCCATTATTGTGTTCCACGGGTGGGTCTTCTTCATTCAGGTGCTCAAGCAGCGGCTTCGCCAGTGGGTCGTGCCATTCCTCAGACCACTCCTTAACAATGTCATCGACATCAGTTTCAGTGACCATGAACCCTGCTTTGTGTGCTTGCCTCGCTGGGTCTTTCCTGGGCTCCAAGATCATATTATGGGCATTGACTTGAAAATTGATAAAGGTCGCATACCTGTGAACCATCGCAGCATGGATTCGGTGAGATCGCCAGACAACATCGCGTAGTGCCACTTATTGCAAAAAGAACTCAATTTCATTATCCTTTTATCGATATGTATGCTTCTTCTGTTCCCACAAGTTTTGGTACCTTGCACCAAGGCACGGTAGTGGGACATCCATCTATACAGAATCTGGTGGGTTGGCCCACAGAGTGAAGGATATCAAGATGAGCAGTCAGGAGAAATGAAATTTATAGGTGGGCTCTTCCTGGACCTGCATGGCATCATCTATCAGCTCATTTAACAAATATCGCTACCAATTGAAGATCCCGGCTAGTGTGTATAGTTCTGCAAGCCCGATTGTTCCCGTAGTGCACTGGTTGGGCCTCATCTTGTGTAGCAGCTTACAAGAGAGGAGCCACGTGGAAAGCTGCACAGTGGCATCTTCAATGGGGCCAATTAGGAAACCCCTTGTGTGCACACTGGAGCTTATGCTTCTACTTCATCCTGGTGGTGTTTTTCTGGGCCAAATAGGGCGCGGGGTCATCCCCTTCCTTAGGCAGACCTGTTATCATAGCAATAAGGTCGATGTTGACCGAGTATGGTTGATCGAGCCGTATGCCTCCTCAGTGGAAACATACCAGAATTTGTCTTACGTATGTGTTGACGTATAGACTGTGGCCTAAATGCATCATAAATAGCAGGTTCAGTAGTCCCGCACGGCCAACTCCTTCATCCCATTGCATTAGTCTGAGTATCTGAGTTCTAGTCAGGTCCGTCTAATCGGGGGTCATGCAGTCGTCTCTTTTCAACCCTGGTTGCTATTGTGTGTCGAATTCCTCGAAGTTCAACTTGACGAACTTAGGCATGAGGCTCTTGGGCATGGGGATGTTCTCATGGATCCACGGCACGACCAAATTTGTATTGGCCTTCTTCGGTAGTACCACTTCCTCCGCATCAACTCTTCTTGGTGGAACATAATGGGGAAATTTTTCATTGTCCTCCTCAGCACCTAGGCCTCTACATGGTGGGGAGTCTTCATCCATGGCATCTTCCTCTAGCGGGCCTTCTTCCATGGGTGCTTTCTCGATAGCGTCCGGGATGGCCATAGCCTTCTACTTTTTGATCGTTTGTTTTGATTGCAATCCAGACGGTCCTACTGCTTCTTTCTCATCGACCTGTCTCGGCTGTCTGATCGGCTGCATAGCTGTAGTCTGTGGTATCTAAATTGGGTTCATCACAAGGTGAGAACTAGGGGTTGGGATATTAACAAGGGCATCTGCAGGTCGAGGAGTAGGTGGGGGTCTAAGTGTGGTTGGGGGGGCAGATGGTTTCTTGGTTCATGACATCGAGTCAGTTTTTGGTTGATGCATTGCTGGTGATTCTACTTCTTCTTCTTCTTCAATTGGGAAACCCAATATAATGGTTGCGTATGATAGATCAGTGTCACTAGGGATCTTGATGACCATGGGTGTTGGATAATCTGAGTGACAAACTTTTGTCTCTTTGATTGCTCAGCTTTGGCTCTCTCGGCTCTCGCTCTCTGTGCGTAAAGGATTGCTTGATGTTGAATCCTAATACTTATACCCATTAGCACACCCTGTAGCCATCATTCAAATTTCTAATCGATCACATGGGCTTCTTGGTTGATGTGCTCCTTCATTAACTCGACAGCTCGAGTGCTTCGCTGTACCTGTCAGCACAGTTATGGAAGGGATGGTTGGCAAGACCAAAAATCACGTTGTCATTATCCTCATACTGCGTCGAATTTATGGCTCTTAGATATCATAGTCGTCTCAATATTTTCCGGATATCCTCTCTTAAATATATGATTGCAGACAGCCTGTCATTGCTGCCTTTCCATACACTTTCTGCCTTTTCTTACGCGTTCTACTTTTCCTTGTGCTTCTGCATGCATATGTCACCAACATGTGACATATCAACTTCCTCTCTCTCTCTCTCTCTCTCTCTCTCTCTCTCTCTCTCTCTCTATCTATCTATCTATCTATCTTTTAAATCACCCATGACGCATTCCTAGCCAGGAGTGTCGCAACCATTGTAGTATGGGTTCATGAGATTTCTGTTGACCATTCCTACAACATATGTTCCATTGAGCTTCTATAACTTTACTGCACCAGAATCAGTGATGTGTGCAACCACATATGGCTCATGCCAATGTGTCTTTAGTTTACCCGGGTGTTTGAAAAACTTGTTGTCATACAACAACACAAGTCCTCCTATTTTAAATGGCTTAACCCAGATATGGCGATCATGCCATGCTTTCTATCTTTGCTTCTCCACAATCTGATGATATCTTGCGATGAAGTGTTCCTCTTCCATCTGAACAAGCTGCGACAACCTTTGCTCGATAGAATCTCTGCCAGTCATCTCTATCAGCGCAGCAATCCGTAGGCTTGGCACAATGTACTCCATTGGTATGACAGCTTCTTGTCCATATACCAACCTAAATGGGGTATGACCTATCAGTTGCTTACAATTCGTGCGATGGTTCTTCGCCACTCTCTATCCTTGACAGGTGGTCGGGTCCAACATTTAGTCAACCAGGTTAATAATGACCTCAAAATCAAACTCTTGAAAAAGGAGAAGCCATCTACAGATCTTCCCCCCCAACACTGTCTTGTTGAGCTACTTTCATTTATTCCTTCTCTGAGAATAAATTTTCCTTCCAAGGTCTTAAGAATAATCCTGTTAAGTAAAATAAATACGGACCCCCATCCAAAACTTTGTTCTTGTCTTCCACATTAATAAAAGAGATGGTGAAAAGAACCCTTAGAGCCCAACTAAATATCATAGTGCCCCTTACGTTTCCAAGAGGATTCGATCCACTAAACTAGGGATTTTTCCAAAGGCTACATTCCCACAAACTTCCCAATCATGGCGTGATATTGCATATACTAGATTCATTCCCTGATCTTCGAATATCTGACCTGCATGCTCAGAATCAAGGCTGCTTTAGGCATGCACTACCCTAGATTTCGATCCATCGTTCTTCCTGTCTGGAACTGGGTCTGATCTAGAGATATAGGGATGTCCCCGACCTGCAACCCTGCTGAGGCAGAAACCAAGGAGGATTTCCCATCTCCGCCCTTCACAAATCCTTGACAATTCCTTTCGCCTCCATTCTCCAAGTTAGGATATGTTATGTATATGCATAGTTTTGGAAGAAAACTATCATTTTATTATACATGAAAGTTAGGATATGTTATATTTATGCATAGTTTTGTATGAAAATATTTTTGTTTTTTAATTAGGATATGCTTTAAAATTCGCATAACAAATTTATAGCGTTCATATATTAAGATTATTATTATTATTATTATATAAATTAGCTCGAGTATGCTATTTTTATGCAAAAATTATTATACAAACTAGTTAGGATGTCATGTTTATGCATAATTCTGGATGAAAATATTTTTTGTTTTTTTAACTAGGATATACTTGATAATTGGCATACCAAATTTACAGCTTTCATATATTAAGATGTTAATTAATATAACCTTTGAGTTCTTATAATTAAGAAAGTGAGATATGTTTAATAATTTGTTTTAAAATATTCTATTAATAATGAGTATTTTTTAATGAGTTATTATAATTAATATATATATATATATATATATTGTTGGCCTCTTTTCTCTTCTTGTCTAGACCTGTGGTTCAACAACAACATAATACCAACAAGACACCACAAGACATCGCCCCGACAGAGCAAGCTCTATCTGCAACGCCAACAAAGCAGGCACAGTCTCACCCGAGATATCTTTATGGATAACTGCTAGAACCATGTTTCTGTAGTTGGCGAGGGATTCTAGTCCCTTTGCATGCGGCCAAGGTGCTCGACAAAGGCAATTGGATGGAGTCTACTGCACAACGACAGTGCAGCAATGAGTCGCAGCTGGCACGCGACATGACTTTATCATAGTGACCCTACAACTAGCACAACAACATGACACATCTGATTCCTTGAGTTGAAGAGACATCATGTGACACATGCCTTAACTTAACAACTGAATTATAAAGCCATACATATCATTCTAACAATGATTTAATCCCTCATGCACCCAATGATTGTTCCTACTGCAACATTCACTCAATAATAACTGTAATAATGCATAGTAAGCAACATCCATTAACTGTAATAAATACATTCATCCACATAACATAGTAAATAACGTGGAAACCCATCTGGGAAAAATCACCAAGGTGCTCTTCATCTGGCATGAGAATGGTTTATCGCACCTTGTAGCCTGCAATATGCATAGTGTTCTTTAGATATGTCTATTTGACTCAATATTCTTGCTCTCATGCTCTCTGGTTTATTCTTCTATCTACTCCTACTGATCTGCACACAGCCTAGATCGACTCTTCTATTCTACTAGCAGTTCGCGCACACAGCTGCAGGATCCGCGGATCAACAGCCTTCTCCTTCTACTAGACTCTCCTCTGAGTCTTCTTCCTCTAACTCTTCCTCTAAATTTAACTAAGAACTACATAACTCTTTAACAAAAAACATCTACTTGAATGAACGGCTCAAGCCAACCCTTATACAAGTCGAGTTCCTCCTATATATAATATTTACAAGACCATGCAACGTCGACTGAATTTTGGTTGTTTACATGTGAATTTTGGTTTTTTTTTTTTGCAACTTCTAAACTTCTTGATTAAATACCTAGCTATAAATCCTTGGAATAACAGGATGGTGACAGGAAAGTAGGTATGTTAAGAGTCTTATCACATGATGGTGACAGGATTTTGGTATAATAGGATGCCCCCTAAAGCATGAGTCTTAGAGGGATACGATAAACGAGAGCTTTGAGAGAACAAGTCATCACTACGAGGTGAAAATGTCAGCTCGATCGGAGCATGTTGTCAAGTAGGAATCTATAGTACATCAGTATGTTGACTCATAGACACAAGTAACCGACTCATGGCTGTAGACCAATACAAGGTAGATCCATGAGAGGAATAAACAAGCATGGCTACTAGAATACAGTGTAGATCCATGTGATAGAGGACTCAAACTTGGACATAGCTACCAGACATACAATGTAGATCTATGTCATACAGACGCAAATTTGAGCATAGCCACAACCATACAAATGTGGATCCATGCTAGATATACAAGACTCCATCGCAACCTGGGGAAAAGCAATGAGTGCTTTAAAAAAACACCCAGGGTCTTTGTCTCAGCCACAAAGTACGATTCTATCCATGTGATTACAATGATCTAAAATCGAACTTGGTATAAACCACTTGATTACCGGCCAATGATGTGAACCATTAACAAGTGCGAGGGAGATCACCATTAATGTCAATGATTCCCAAGGTACTCTAGTACAATCTACTGAGTGCGAATAGATGTCCTGATGTCGAACACCCAGTCGATTCTATCAATCAAAGGTCAATGATGTGAACCTATGTCAAGAGCAAGAGAACCTATCATTAAGGCATATAGATCTCAAGGATATTACCACTCGAGAGCTTATAGATCGTCACTGTGTTCCAGGGATGAGGACATCGGGGAAGAAAATCCCCATCAAAGTAGTGACGGATGGGCCCCTACGGACCGTCCTATTTACTATGCAGAGGGTGGCTGAGAGTCAGGGTGTGCACCAAGCTTCTAGGGCACACATGTTGTATGCCATAGAGGCCATGGCACCCACAGTATTCAACTGGGCGGAAGCCATGCTTCCCATATTCAAAGATCAGCTGACTAAGTCTCGGCAAGGAGAGCTAAAGTAGTTTGGATTTGGCTCCATTTTAGCCTACTTCTTCTTTGAGTGGGTTCCATAGATGAGACCTCAGGTGGTATTCCGCAGTCTGAGAGTGCGGGACCCCCGTATGCTGAGGTGGGTCCAAGTTATGGCTCGTACAGGAGCAGGTAGGGGAAGGGTGAATTTCGGTGACCTGTTCTTCAAATGGCTCCGAGATCATATCCTCATGGTTGAGGATTATGCTTACATAGGTACGGACTTCACTGGAGATCCTGACCTACCACTCCCATTTGGGGACAGTGGGGCGACATCGGTAAGAAGCAAGAAACCCTAAAATGGATGAAATGTTTTTATTTTTTTAATGTTTTATAGTTTTTTATGTTAAGTGACGAGACATGTATATTCTCATACAAATGTTGGAGCAGCGCGACCTGGAGGAGCTTCTCCATTGGATAGGCGAGTCAGAGCCTGCTTTATACCATAGGGTGATGATATCACCAGGGAGCTAGAGGAAAACCTGGAGAGGTTGACCTTGGATATCCCAGATGCTGACATTGATGACCTCCCGATGAGATATCAGAGATCCACAGCGGGAGTACCGGGTCGATTCAGTAGGCTGCTACGTAGAGTAGCTCGAGTAGTGATGTGTTATCACAAGCACCACTAGTTATGAGATATGTACTGAAAGCTGACAGCTTCGGGATTTTGTATGATGATTTTGCCTGAAATCCTATATGCTTCAGATGAGGTCTCGGGACCTATTTTTTGTAAAATTTTCGTATATATATATATATACATACTTTTACTTGGTGTTTATATGTCTCAAATGGGAAATGTATTTTATATGAGTTTTATGTGTCTTTAAATGTTTATTTACAATGTACCATGTTTTATTTCGATGTCATGAATGGGAAATATGCCAATCTAGGATGTAATTAGCCAATGAGTCAGCAACTACATTATGTTCCCTAGGGATATACCTATAAGTGATGGTTTCAAATGATCTTTCTAGAAAACGTACTCTCCAGAAGAGGCGGAGGAACATAGGGTTTCTAATGGTGTAAACATGGTTTAAATGGAAAACACGAGTTGTGAGTCCATCAAGACTACTAGATCACGAACATCCTGGGAGGCAGCTTCAGTCAAAAGACCGATGACAATTTCATATTCGGTGATGTTATTAGTAGCGGGACCTATACAAACCGCTCCTGAACTGACCAAATCTTCAGTCGGGGAATAGAGGACCCAAGCAGCCGAGGCAAGATTCAAGGTGTGGTGGCAAGCACCATCAGCGAAGCCATAGAAAGCCATCTGCATGACCAAAACATGGTATAAACAGATGCGGACACTAAACTCAAAACCATCTTGAAAATACTAAAAGCATATTGAAAGTCAAGCAATATACATATATACAAGATACTATCCAAGAAATATGTAGGCATAGTACCTTTTTAGGTACAACCCATTGCGAGGCTACCCCAAAGGGATTACATCACAATCAATGAGCTCGTAAGCTCCTTTCTCTAAAACCTTAGAAATGACGAAAGGTCCGTACCACATGGACTCGAACTTACCCTTCTCTAGTTTGTCATATCTCTGATCATAAGTCAATACTATGTCACCCTCGTTAAAGACACGAGGTTAGACGGATTTATCATACTGCGCCTTGACACATTTCTTATGTGCCTCATTAGCCAAGGCAGCATCTCTCTGAGTCTCGTCAAGGTTATTCAAGTACAAAAATATTTCTTCCTCTGCGGAATTGTCTGGGAGAAGTTCGACAGCAAGTTGTAAAGATGGAATATAACATTGAATCAGTACGATAGCTTTGAGTCCATAGACAAGCTGGAATGGTGTGAAACCAGTGGTTGTTTTCACAGAAGTCCGATAAGCCCAAAGCGCAGAGAAAAGAACGTGGTTCCAGTTGGATTTATGATCTCCAACCATCCAATGAAGCATAGTTTTCAAAACTTTGTTAATGGCCTCTACCTGACCATTAGCTTGTGGATAATATGGCGTAGAGTTTTCATGGCGAAAACCTAGCTTGGCACTTAGTTCCTCCATCATTTGATTACAAAAATGGGATCTGTGATTCATAATGATGGATTGCGGGACTCCAAATCTAGCTATGATATGATTGAACAAGAAGAGAGAGGCAGTGTTACCATCTTCTGCATATGTAGGCATGGCCTCAACCCATTTTGTGAGATAATCAATGGCTACGATGATGTAACCATGCCCCTCAGCTGAGGTAGGCTTACAATGCATGAAGTCAATCCCCCATTTGGCAAATGGGCCAACGGCAATGACGGGGTGTAGCGGAGCAGGATGGGTGCTCTTTTTGGGATAAAAGTGTTGACAAGGTGGGCATTTCTTAACAGCCTCATGACAGTCTTTGAAGATAGAAGGCCAGAAATAGCCAGTGTGGAGGATTTTCTGGGCTATAGCCATCCCAGATAGATGATTTCCACATGCTCCTGAGTAGCAATCATTCAACACATGTTCAGCCTCCTCATGGTGAGGCATCACCAGAGAATTGAGTCAATCCCACTTCTATACAAGGTATCATTCAGGATGAGATAGTATTTCACGTGGTGATGGATACAGCGGAGATCATCACGGGATAAATGCAGCTGAAATCATTTTGTTTGGAGATAAATAAGCAAATCTCCATACCAAGGATCGGTAGTGCTATTCAGGAACAGGAATTCATCCATAAATGAATCACTAGGCTTAGATTCCGTCGAAGCATAGGGAAGATCACACATAAGCTCGATATGAACCATTCAGACCAGTGGAACCATTCAGACCAGTGGAACACCTTGCTGTCCGCAGGAGGTGAAATATTCCAGTTAACAAATCTGGCGACTCTGCTGGGGATTGATGTATTTAGTTGTTCTTATCTTCCTCAGCCTGCAACTCTTGTCTGAATATAGGCTCCGTTTTCTTCAACTCTTTTCAATCAGATCTACTTTCTGAATTGCATTATTTGGGTTTGAAATTTCCAGATCTATTCAGATCTGAGTCATTTTGGTTTTCTATGCTCTATTACCACTTTCAATTTGACAGTATTTGCCTTGATCTAGTCTGTTTTGATCTGATCCATCGTTCTCTTTTTTTGTTTTGGCCATCTACAGGGAACTGCGGCCATGCTTTGTATGAGGAGCGGTGCCACCACCTGAGCATAGTGAGCAGTACGCGGTGCCACCGCCTGTATCTGGTTTGCGAGGAGCGGTGTTGCTTTGGAAATGCTCTTACAACACCTATGAAGCGCGGTACCAGGTAGGCATTAGTCTAAAACACCCTTTCCTCATTTTTCTTTGTGAAAATTTGGAATTTTGATTGCTTTCAGTTCTGTTATCAGGCTTATGTTATTGAATCTGATGTGTGTGGCTTGCTACTTTGATGGTTTAAGATTGATTTTGAGTGGAATTTCAAAAATTTGTTTAGTCTTTTTTATTGTTCATCTGCTTCTCGCTTGTTGGTTGTGCTTAAAGAAGGATTTCTTGTTTTCTGAAAGTTAGGGTGTTCATTGAACTCTCTTTTTGTTGCATATACTGAAACTAGAACACTAGATTAGCTTCTAGATTTCATTTCTTGCTTGCACAGTAAACTTCTTTTTCCTTCCTTCAAAAAAGAAAAGTTTTGCTTGAGATTAGGACATCATTTTTTAGCGTTGGATTTGGGTTTTCTTATTGGCTTTATAAGCTTTCAGGACCTTTATGATATTTTTCCTCTCATGCAGATATGACTATCTCGATCAAAATAAAAAAAATGGTAGTTTTAAGTTAGATTTGCTTATGTTTTTAAGAAATTTGAAAAGTTAGAGTGCATTGGCATATAGGTGTGCTTGGTGTTGTTCTTTTAGGAAAAGAGATTCTCACCCTTCCCATTTGCTTTCGAAAAGAAGAATTTGGTTTGTAGAAGTATTTTCTTTTCTTTGATTTGATGTTCATGACTGTTTATTGGCATGATTTTTGGTTTTGAAACAAAAAGAAAAACACTCTCTTCCCTCTCGTAAGTAGGCATATTGAACGGTAAAGTGAACATTTGCACAAGCATATTCTAATTTCTCAACCATCTCTATCCATTAAAGCCCTATAAATATGAGCTCATAGCCATGGTTGAGGGGGGAACATTGAAGGTATTGTTATGCTGTTGGATTGATTCTTGGCCCAAGATCATTTGGAGAGAGCATAGAGAGGTAGAGTCGAAGTTTTTGGGGATGAAGAGCTGGTTTCATAGAGATGCATGTCAACACTAAGCCTTGGTTGTAAAATTCTTCATATTTATAATGCAAGTTGATTTTATATCCCATATATATTGTTGATGTTTGATTTCAGATATATATTGCTAGATTCCTTAGTCACTAGCATAGATTAGTAGATCATATTCTGGTTTCTTTGATCTATTTCATGTTGAGCTTGATTGCATGTACACAGGTGGACTATCAAAGCCTTGCATTCCAGATTTCTACAACATCTAGGGAGATTTATCGTCCTCTATGATCTATTTGTTCTAGATATGAACCATTCAGACCAGCGAAACACCTTGCTGTCTGCAGGAGGTGAAATATTCCAGTTAACAAATTTGGCGACTCTGTTGGGTATTAATGTATTTAGTTGTTCTTATCTTCCTCAGTCTGCAACTCTTGTCTGAATCTAGGCTCCATTTTCTTCAACTCTTTTCAATCAGATCTACTTTCTGAATCGCATTATTTGGGTTTGAAATTTCCAGATCTGTTCAGATCTGAGTCATTTCGGTTTTCTATGCTCTATTACCACTTTCAATTCGACAGTATTTTCCTTGATCTAGTCTGTTTTGATCTGATCCATCATTCTCTTTTTTGTTTTGGCCATCTACAAGGAACTGCGGCCATGCTTTGTACGAGCAGCGATGCCACCACCTGAGCATAGTGAGCAGTACGCAGTGCCACCGCCTGTATCTAGTTTGCGAGGAGCGGTGTTGCTTTGGAAACACTCTTACAACACCTACGAAGCGCGGTACCAGGTAGGCATTAGTCCAAAAGACCCTTTCCTCATTTTTCTTTGTGAAAATTTGGAATTTTGATTGCTTTCAGTTCTGTTATCAGGCTTATGTTATTTAATCTGATGTGTGTGGCTTGCTGCTTTGATGGTTTAAGATTGATTTTGAGTGGAATTTCAAAAATTTGTTTAGTCTTTTTTATTGTTCATCCGCTTCTCACTTTTTGGTTGTGCTTAAAGAAGGATTTCTTGTTTTCTGAATTTAGGGTGTTCATTGAACTCTCTTTTTGTTGCATATACTGAAAGAAGAACACTAGATTAGCTTCTAGATTTCATTTCTTGCTTGCACAATAAACTTCTTTTTCCTTCCTTCAAAAAAGAAAAGTTTTGCTTGAGATTAGGACATCATTTTTGAGCGTTGGATTTGGGTTTTCTTATTTCCTTTGTAAGCTTTCAGGACCTTTATGATCTTTCGCCTCTCATGCATATACGACTATCTCGATGAAAATAAAAAAAATGGTAGTTTTAAGTTAGATTTTCTTATGTTTTTAAGAAATTTGAAAAGTTAGAGTGCATTGGCATATAGGTGTGCTTGGTGTTTTTCTTTTAGGAAAAGAGATTCTCACTCTTCCCATTTGCTTTCGAAAAGAAGAATTTTGTTTGTAGAAGTATTTGCTTGTCTTTGATTTGATGTTCATGACTGTTGATTGGCATGATTTTTGGTTTTGAAACAAAAAGAAAAACACTCTCTTCCCTCTCGTAAGTAGGCATATTGAATGTTAAAGTGAACATTTGCACAAGCATATTGCATGGTTTTACTTTTCTGTCAAAACATCATGTATTCACCTAACCATACAAGTTAAAATTAATGGTAGTTGTAGGTTAAAATTTACGTAGTAACTTGAGTGATAGGTTAGAAACGTGTTCGGGCGTCGTAAAATGTAGGATCTGTCATTATTTGTCATTATTACATTCCGGGACTCGCGCGGTTCTTCCACATACCATCAGTATATCGAATGACCTTTCACGTACCCTTGGCATATATAGAAAGGTACTTCACATACTCGATTGTATATCGAAAGGCCCCTTGTGTACGGTTATGCATTAGACAGCACTACTACCGATTCGAGCTCCCACGTACCTTGAGTATATCGGGAGACCCCGCTAGGGTACCTTATCTATCTAAGAAAATCCCTTTGGTCATCTTGTTTGGAGCCATACACCGAAAACAGCGTTCAGGGAGATTACTATGCATGTACCCTCGAGGTATATCGCGAGTGGCACCTGCTTCACAATCCTAGTGAGAGACCTGACTTTTAAACTCCTCCTGTCATTTTAAGTCTGCTTGTTTTGACCTATAGTTTGAGTAGGGAAGTATTTTGGTGTGTTTTTTCTATATTTTCAGACCCTAGGTTAGATAGGAACTGTACACACTGGCTGAGTTAAGACAGGCCAGGAGAGTACGGGGCTTGCCACCTGATTTTACTCTTGCTTCAGGAGAAAATCCAATGGAAGCTATCAACCAAGGAGATGCTACCACCTACCAAGTTGGGGATAATGTGGTGGTGGAAAGTGGAGTACCATATTCTTCACACTCACCTCCCTTGGTCCAATAGCCTTCTCGGGAAGATTCATCGTTCCATCCTACTGTGGAAGGTCATGTTGATGATACCCGTTCAAACTTTGGTCCTAATGCTCCTTTTTGGGAGACACCTATTAGACAGGCCATTGCCTCATTTGGCACCCATGTAAGTTCTCTTGAAATTGAATAAGAATGCAGGCAATACCATGCTGCTATCCTCCGTGCCCAGGAGGTAGAAAAGTAGATTGATAACCTATTAGGCTCTTCACTAGTTCGTTCCACATTCCTTCCTGTGGGATATTGTTCACTAGCCGATTCTATGAGACCCATTGAACCGATTATAGATTGTCCATTAACAACCCCCATCCCAGGTCAAATTTTCACCCCTATCACCTCTTATGTTATGTCTGTTCCAAATATTCCCAAGTCTTTTGCATCTAGGGCCCAACCTTCAATTCCTGTTTCGTCAGCACCTTTGAATGTCGAGGGGCAACCCCCAGCACAAACTACGTTATCTGATGCCAGAGTTGTACCTAGTCAAGGGAAGACCCCTAACATAGAAACATCTATAGTTTTTGTCCCTCCCACCCACACTAATGTGGTCAACCCCCCATCTAGTTCAGGTCATCCCTTGGGGGCACAACCTATTCCCATTCAGTTTTCTAGTGGTTATGGTTATCAAATACCTATAGGTAATCATCCATATAATCCTACTGGAATTCCATTCCCTAGCAACACTTTTACACCATAGGGGCAACCCAACTGGTCTTACATGCCAGCCATGGGAGGGATACCCATACATACTGCGGGAGGTGCGGGAGGACCACCTTATGGAGGTCCTCCCCCTTGGGGACCTAATGGTCTTGGAGGGTCTGGAGGTCCTCCTCATGGTCCTGGTGGTCCTAGTGGTCTTGGAGGGTCTGGAGGTCCTCCTCATGGTCCTGGTGGTCCTAGTGGTCCTGGGGGACCTCGTGGCTTTCCTCCTTATGGCTCGAGAGGGTCTGGTGGCCCTCCACCTAGTGGTTTCGGTGGCTCCAAAGGTTTACCACATCCTTGAGGTTCCGGAGGGTCTGGTGGTCCACCTCCTGGTGGTCCCGATGGTCCTAGTGGTCCCGATGGCTCTGGCGATCCTCCCCCTGGAGGCCCTGGTGGTCTTAGCGGTCCTAATTCCAGAAATCAACCCCCCATGGGTTGATTTCCTGGTATTTCTTCCTCACAGCAACCTGTTTATCAGTCTACCTATGGCCCTACTGGTAATTACATGCCATATCAATATTATCAATATGTGGATCCCAATAGACAATTATATTTCCTAGAAACTTTGGACTTGCCTGATTTGTCCAAGTTGATTAATGATCCCATTCGACACAATCCCTCGTGGCCTCCCATTCCAGTAAAGTTACCATCGAATATTCCAAAATTCGATGGGAATCAGGGTGAAGATCCGTGGAACCATGTTATGACTTTTCATTTTGGTGTTCCTCAAAATCCCTCATGGATGATTCCGTTTGGTTACGAATCTTTCAGCGAACTTTGACCGGTATGGCCATCAAGTGCTATATTGAACTCCCACAACATTCATTTGTGGATTTGGCTCATTGGAAACTGTATTTCTTACGCACTTTCAGCTCCCTATTCATTATGAAACGGGCACTGATCTTTTAACTTCTCTGCGATAGAACACCTCCACCCACATTTCTGATCATATTCATGAGTGGAGAAGGTGGAGAAGGCTTATTAAGGCCCCTATTCCAGATCAGTTGTTATCTAATTGGTTCACTAAGTCCTTGTTGCCTCCTATTGCCCGAGATGTGGCCATGGGCGGTGCCGTTACCAAAAAGCAGGCTATTAGTCAGGCTCAGTACCTAGACTTGGTTTATTCCCATTCCGGGACTCTTTATGACCTAATTCCTCAAGCTCCTCACCCCAACACTGACCCTTCCAAGCCACCAGCAAAAGTACCTGTTGTTGGGATTGTTGGTTCAATCCAATCCCCATCTGTAGCGAAACCTACCAAGCAAACCCAAACTGCTACTCCTTCGTCTCCTAAGGTTTCTGCCGAGGTCAATTCTATTCAAAGTACTCAAACCTCAGGTAATAAAAAGAAAGGTAAAAATTGAAATAAAAAACCTAGAAACCAATAGGAGACCCCACGATCAATGAATAATGACAACGACAAAGGGAAAAGGAAGGCTAAATATCCTTGTATGTTGTGCGGTGGTGACCACTTTTCAAAGGAGTGTTCCTGTCGGGATGAAATCTCCCAGTTTTTGAAGTCTAATCTCGCACCTGCAATACTTATGGATCCCTTTCCCTCTCAACAACAACTGGTAGACCATATTTCTGACCAGGGTAACTCTAGTTCATCAGAGGAAATTCATATGATGTCCTCAGATACCATCCATCTCTAAACTCGAAGCCAGAATTATGATAAACCCGCAAATCAGAAAGAAGATCAATCTTCTTCAGCGAAATCCCCCTCTACTAGTTCTCTGGAATCCTCGTCTACTGTTCCCTTGTCTATCGAGAAGCCTACTCTCGACATGATTTCGTTACCACCAAAGAGTACTCTTCGAAAGGCTGTCTTTAATCCCAATGCCCGAGCTACTCAATTCTATAATGTGGTTGAAGATCTCGCTCAGGAACCTTGTGCGATGCCTACCCTAGAAGTACTCCAAAGTTGCCCTACATAGTGCAAGAACTTGTTGACCGCATTAGGAGCTGTAGACCCAGATAACACTAAATTGATTCACTTCAACGTTGAGAACTATAAACCTATATTACCGCATAAACTTGCTTTTCAGATCATTACGAAAGTAGTGGGAAGGAAAGTCTTTCGAACGGTACTAGATGAAGGAGCTTCAACCTCAGTGTTATCTCTAACTTGTTGCAAAGCTCTTGGCTCTCCCGAGCTTGTTACATCACCTACAACCCTTAAATCCTTTGATGGACGGGGTTTCCAACCCCATGGCCTCATATCAGCCCTCACGGTTGAGCTGGGGGGAAAAACCGTTTCCATCCAAGTAGAAGTGGTAGATGCCCCTTTGGATTATAACCTCCTTTTAGGAAGGAATTGGTTCTATGCCATGAATGTTGTTGCTTCAACA
The DNA here is from genome assembly GCA_001517045.1 of Pseudotsuga menziesii. Lineage (NCBI taxonomy): Eukaryota > Viridiplantae > Streptophyta > Pinopsida > Pinales > Pinaceae > Pseudotsuga > Pseudotsuga menziesii. The sequence continues at coordinate 897,478 of LPNX010923610.1, forward strand.
GTATTTCAAACGGTCCAATTCCCGCATCTCAGGAGAATTGTTACCATTGACCAGCTTGATTTCTGTACGCCGGATGTTACTAACTCCATGGCTAATAACATCCCCATGTTAGGTCAGTCCCCTCCTCCTTACCAGTCGATTGGGGTAGGTATGCTGAAGGATTCATCCCTTATGGGGATTTTTCCCTCTACTCCTCCTAGCATGGATACCGCGACAGTACATATGATCGCCTCATTTGATTTTGAGCCCCAAGGCCAAAATTTTGTTGATTCCACCTCGTTGAGCCCACATGAAGCTATGTATGACACCATTCAAACTTGTTCCGATAATCACACTGATGACATTCATTTGGTGACTTCGGATCCTTACCATTTACCGTACTGGTTAGAACCTTCTCTTCCGATTCTAGATTATCTCTCCCAGACTTTCCCTTCTGTCGAGTCCATTATAGAGATCATGAATATGGATGAGCCCATTTGGGAGGATCACCATCATAGATCCATGTTCCTCCCCAATACCAATTTAGGCAGCCATGATTTTGCATCCTTGTTTCTTACTGATATTGTCAACATTTCGCAAAGTCATATATTGTTGCAAGACACAGATTTTGAAGGAAACCTTTGCAACATTACTCAGACGAACCCAATTGACATATCATCCAAGCCTGATTGTATTGAGCATGTTCATGTTGGGCAGAACTGCTCCGCGGATGAATCTGAAGCATATAAGGCACTTTTTAAGGAATTCCGTGATATTTTTTCTTGGTCCTATGAAGAGATGCCGAGGATTGACCCTTCCATTGTGGTCCATGAGATTAAAACTTATCCCATGGCTAAACCTGTCAGGCGGAAACTTAGGCAAGTCCATCCTAGGAAGGTCGGAGCTATTAAAGCTGAGATTGAGAAACTTCTGAAAGATGGTTTTATTTATCCTCTACCTCTGACGAAATGGGTATTGAACGTTGTCCATGTCAATAAAAAGCAGGGCACCATTAGAGTCTACATCGACTTTAGGGATTTAAATAAAGCTTGCCCCAAGGACAACTTTCCTACCCCGCACATCCATCAGATTATCGACAACTGTGCTGGAAGTGTCATCTTTTCATTCATGGATGGCTTCTCCGGCTACAATCAGATTGAGATATTTCCCTCCGATCAGCATAAGACGGCATTCATTTTCCCATGGGGAACCTTTGCATATAAGAAGTTATCTTTCAGCTTGAAAAATGTTGGAGCCACGTTCCAGCGCCCGATGTCCTATGCGTTTCATGACATTAAACATATTGTTGAACCGTACCTTGACGACCTCCCTGCTCATTCACAGCGACGGGACGACCATCCTAGTCATCTTAGAGACATATTCCTAAGATGTCATCATTATAATATACGGCTCAATCCACATAAATGTGTTTTTTGCATTGAGACGGGACGTCTGCTTGGCTTTGTGGTATCCAAAGATGGCATCCGGATCGATCCTTTGAATATTGTCGCTATCATTAATCTACCAGCCCCAACCATTGAACTCCAAAGTTTGTAGGGGAAGGAAAACTTTCTCCACCGTTTCATGTGCAATTTCGCTGAGAAAACACATGGTTATATGCGTCTCCTCAAGAAGAACACTCCATTCTTCTGGGATGACCAAGCCCAACGTGCCTTTGATAGTCTTAAGCACGCTCTGACTCATTCACCCATGATACACCCCCCGGATTATTCAAAGGATTTTCTCTTGTATATTTCTACCTCCGCTACTACCATCGCCATGGTTTTAGTGCAGGACAATCTCCACGGTCAGGAGCATGTGATTTATTACGCCAGTAAGAATCTTATTGATTCTGAAACGCGTTATTCACATGTGGAGAAGCTAGATTTGGCCACGGTCATTGTTGTGCAAAAATTTTGTCACTACATTCTGCTTCGCACTACCACCGTATTGGTTGACCAGAACCCGATGTACTAGATTCTGACTCGTCATGTACTCGGGGGCAAGTACTCTCGTTGGATCGTTATCCTTCAGGAGTTCAACCTGGATTTTTCCAAGGCTACATCAAAGAAATCCTTGGTTTTTGCCAAGCTTATTTGTGACCTTCCCTATGATACCACGGAATCTAAGCCCAACGATTCATTCCTAGATGAATTCCTATTCGTAATTAGCACTACTAATCCTTGGTATGGAGATTTGTTGATTTATCTCCAGACCCACCGTTTTCAGCCGCATCTATCTCTCAATGATCGTCACTTCATCCATCACCACGCGAAGTACTACCTTATCTTGAATGATACCTTGTATAGACGTGGGATTGATTCCATTCTTCGGAAATGCCTCACTCATGAGGAGGCTGAACATGTGTTGAATGATTTCCACTCTAAAGCATGTGGCGGTCATTTATCTAGGATGGCTACAGCCCAGAAAATCCTTCACGCTAGCTATTTCTGGCCTTCTATCTTCAAAGACTGCCATGAGGCTGTTAAGAAATTCCCACCTTGCCAACATTTTTATCCCAAAAAGCGCACCCATCCTGCTCCGCTTCACCTTGTCATTGCCGTTGTCCCTTTTTCCAAATGGGGGATTGACTTCATGCATTGTAAACCTACCTCAGCCGAGGGGAATGGTTACATCATCGTAGCCATGGATTATTTCACGAAATGGGCTAAGGCGATGCCTACATATGCAGAAGATGGTAAGAATACCGCTCTCTTCTTGTTCAATCATATCATAGCTAGATTTGGAGTTGCACAGGCCATCGTCACTGATCACGGATATCATTTCCGTAATCAAATGATGGAGGAATTGAGTGCCAAGCTAGGTTTTCACCATGAAAACTCTACGTCTTATTATCTGCAAGCTGATGGTCAGGTAGAGGCCATTAACATGGTTTTGAAAACTATGCTTCGTCAGATGGTTGGAGATCATAAATCCAATTGGCATCTCGTTCTTTTTTCTGCTCTTTGGGCCTATCGGACTTCCGTGAAAATAACTACTGCTTTCACGCCTTTCCAGCTTGTCTATGGACTTGAAGCTGTCTTGCCGATCCAATGTCAAAATCCATCTTTGTAACTCACCGTTGAACTTCTCCCAGACACTTATGCAGAGGAAGCAAGATTTTTGTACTTAAATAACCTTGATGAGACTCGTAGAGATGCTGCCTTAGCTAATGAGGCACATAAGAAACGCGTCAAGGCGCAATACGATAAATCCGTCCAGCCTCGTGTTTTCAACGAGGGTGACCTACTTTTGACTTATGACCAGAGATATGATAAGCTAGGGAAGGGTAAGTTCACGGGGGCATCACCTAGGGACCAATATGATATCACGTCCGTTCATATTGGGGGGGTTAAAAATCAAAAAATTACAAGCCAATATATTGGTGGTATATTAGGGGTAAAAAGGGGTTTTTTTTAATTCTATAAATATGCAATATGTTGGGGAATATTTTATTTCACAATCCCACTCGGCACCTCCACCATAACCCTGCGTGATGCGTACGGTTTTCCTGGTTTTTCTCCATTTTTCTTGGGTTATACAAAAAAACTGGCACCCTGCGTGATGCATAGGGTTTTCCTGTGGTTTTTTTCCATCGCTTTTATTGGGTTACACTAAAAAACTAGGACGACTCCATTGAAGCTCTTCGTAGTTGCAAGGAGCTTCATCCCATAGCCCAGGCAAGAACTAGAGATCGTCGGTGCCTGTATTGAGGCGTTGGCGCTGTTGGCCTGCTCTGAAATCATGAACGAGAAACAGGGATCCACATCGATTCCTTTTAAACCCATGGAGATTGGGTTGGATGTGGGTGTTCACATGGAGAATCATGACAAAGATTGGCTGATCGACGACCTGTTAATGCTCCCAATTGAATACTTTCGACAGATAATGGAGTCCATTAGGGGGCAGGGAAATTAGAGATATTCATCGGCCGAGCTCTGGTACTATACATTGACAGGTGTTTTATAATGTGATTAAACCCCATGGTCGTATGAATGGAAATGGATATGAAATGAAAAATGTATTAGAATGTATCATTAGGCTGCTTCCTGTGGAGAAAGAAGATATTGTTCATGTTAGCTTTCTATTTGGGCTCCTTCGTTGTGCCTTCACATGGAATGTGGGAAAAGAGTGCAGGTTTAGGCTCGAGATCAGAATTGCGGGCTAGCTCGAGCAGACTATGTTTCTGTGGGTGACATTGAGGATTCTATCCAAGCGAAATTTCATTGTTGAGGGATTTAGCATTTTTGTGCCTTAGGTATTTTTTTCATACACTTTGCCTGGATTACCATGGGTTACACGCCAGCACAATTGTCTTTAAAAGGAATCTAGTATTTTTCTGGTTCATGCATTTTTCAAGGGCTAGTTGTGTATTCCTTGGGTTTGAATCAAAGAGAGATAATGGAGTACGAAGTAGATACAATAGGTGTAGCTGAGCTTGGGATCAGAATGGGGAGAGGAGAAGTTGAAGATGTGAATTAGGTTGCTGGAGGGAATGAACATGATATGTGGGCTACAGAGGAATATTATGATCAGGCATCATCCCAGGGTTATAGGCAGTCAGATGGAGGTTGGAGTGGAGGAGGGGATTACAGGGCTAGGGCGCTTGAGGGAAGGAAGATCCGGTATAGTAGTGAACCCCCACATAAGAAATCTGAGAACGGTCATGGTGATATTCAAGGGAATGGATCTAGGGGCTACAATAGTTCTCAGGGTCAATTGAGCCAGGGAACAAGCTCTAAGACTCCACCCCCATCCAATGGTACTGTAAATGAAGTGTCTTCATCTCGAGGAGTTAAGAGCAAGGGAACTATCCAGATGTTTTTCAAGACCAAGCTTTGTTGTAAGTTTAGGGAAAATACTTTCCCTTACAGTTCAAATTGCAATTTTTCTCATGGTATGGAGCCTTTAT